>BSBK01008705.1:232500-350000 GCA_027943335.1 Chamaecyparis obtusa
CTTTGTGATTTGTCCATGTTCATTAAGCTTATTTCTGAATACCCATTTTGTTCCAATGACATTTTTGTTTTCTAGTCTCAACACCAGAGTCCAAGTATCATTTTTTTCTATCTAGTCTATCTCCTTATTCATAGCTAAGTTCTAGTCTTCATTTTATGATGCATCCCTTGTTGTCTTAGGCTCCAATTCACACAATAGGCATGTAGGGTCTCTTAACTTGCTTCTGGTCAGAACTACAGTTTCTTTATCTCCAATGATTTTCTCAAGCTTGTGATGTCTCCTTACATACTGTGCCAAAATAGGTTCAGCTTTCTTTTCTCCTTTCTCTTCAGGTTCATCAATAAGATTATCAAGTTCAGCCTCTGATTGCTCAACAACCACTTTTTGATGCTTGGCAGCATCCTCCTGTCATTCGGCAGCATCTCCCTGATGCTCAACATTATCTCCCTGATGCTCGGCATTGCTTACTTGAGACTCTACATCAGGTGCAGGTGTGTTACTTGCCTCCTCTTCTTCTATATAGATAAAATATCTATAATCTTCAGGTTCTCTTTTTCTTTCTTGTTCATTTTTCTCTGCATATTCGTCAACCTTCACATTTACACTTTCCACAATTTTTTTAGTGTTATATTTCAAACACTTGTAAGCTTTACTCTTTGTGGAATAGCCTAGAAATATTCCCTCATCACTTTTATCATCAAACATTCCATTCCAATTTTCTTTTAGTATATAGAATTTGCTTCCAAAAATTCTAAAGTATTTTACATTAGGTGCATAACCATGCCATAGTTCATAAGGTGTAACATTTGTACCTTTTATGATTTGGACTTGGTTTAAGGTATAAATAGTTGTACTTACAGCTTCTTTCCATTACTTTTGTGCAACATTCATCTCAATCATTAGTGTCCTTGCACAATCCATGATAAATTTGTTCCTTCTCTCTGCTATACCATTATGCGGAGGTGTTCTAGGTGTAGACATTTGTCTTTTGATTCCTCTATCATTACAAAACAGATTGAACTCATTTGATATAAACTCTCCACCTCGGTCAGATCTCAAAATTTTTAGATTTCTACATGTCTCATTTTCAACCTTTGCCAAATACCACTTAAAAAACTGAAATGCATCAGATTTTTCTTTTAAAAACATTAAATTCATCATCCTAGTGTAATCATCAACAAGCAGAATAAAGTATTTAGCACCACAATACCTTTGTACACCCATAGGTCCATAAAGGTCAGTATGAACTAGATCTAAGAGATTTTCAGAAGTAAAAGTCTTTCTCTTGAAACTAGACTTTGTCATTTTACCCAACTGACATTTTTTGCACATCACATTATTAGGTTTCTTCAATCTAGGCAAAGCTCTAACTTTCTTTTTTTTACTAATATTCACTAGATTGTCAAAGTTAACATGACATAGCCTTTTATGCCATAGCCATATATCATCAAGTTGTGCAACCAAACATGTCTCTTCAAATAGGTCTCGATAGAATAAATTACCTCTTATATGTTCTCCACTCCCAATCAGTTCACCAGTGGCATCAAATATTTTAGCCTTCCTGTGATGGAATTCTAGTTGGTAACTAGTGCTATTAAGTTGTGCACCACTTAGAAAATTATAGTTAAGACCTTCAACCCAATAAGCATTTTCACAAGTGATTTTATTAGTCAACTTAATTATTCCTTTACCCTTTACAGGACATGGTGCATCATTACCAAACTTAACACTTCTACCTTTGTAATGATCTAGGGTATAAAATTTACTTTTTTTACCAACCATGTGGTGTGAGAAACCACTATCAATAATCCATTTATCACCTTTGCTCACATAAGAAACAAGTGCAATTTTCTCATCTTCATCAGTCTCATCTTTCATAGAAACATAGACTACTTCAATTATAAAATCATCATTATCAGTGTCAGTTTCTTCTTCAGCAATGTAACAAGATTTCTTACATTTATCCTTGTAGTCCTTATACCTTTGGTAAACTTTTTTTTCTAACTTGTCTTTGTACTTGCTTTCCCTTTCTTCATCCTTGTCATCCCTATCAGGACATCTTGCAGCTATATGGCCAACTTTGTTACATGAGAAGCATATGATAGGAAGTTTACCTTTATACTTGCATTTTCCTCTTTTCAATATTCTGGCCATAAGAGCTTCAATATCCTCTAGTTCTTCATCAGAAGTGTCACTTTCACTTTCACTCTCACTAATGCATCTTTCTTTTTCCTTTTTAGACTTATGAAAAACCATTTGTGACTTGAATGTAGATTCAACATTAGCAACAGTAAAGTTATCATAATTAGAAATCTCAAAAGCAGTAAGCTTACCAACAAGACTTTCCAGTGTTAGAGCATTACCAGGGTTACATCTAGATTCCTGAATTGCTAAAATTTTGATGGCATAAATAGGACACAAAGTTCTTAGTACCTTTCCAATAATAGTCTCATCATCAATAGTTCCATTAGCTCCTCTAATAGCATTTACAACCTCCTTTATCCTACCACAATATTGAGCAATATTCTCACCTTCTTCAGTTTTCATTTCATCAAACTTACCTCTAAGGCTTTCAGCTTCTGCCCTTACTACATTTATGTCACCACCATAGATGTTTGCAAGAGTGTCCCACATTTTCGTTGCATTTGTGCAATCTCTAATGTCTTCAAATTTAGGACAGCTTAAGGCAGATGCAATATCCAACATTTCTTGATTGTGTTCTTGTTTAGCTCTCATCTACTCGGCAGTAAAAAATGCAGTAGGTGTAACATAGTCATGTTCAACATAATATTTTGCTCAGTCACCAATACGAGCTAGATGCGATTTCATCAGACTTTTCCATGCAGGGAAGTTCTCCTTATTCAACTTCGGTACCTCCTTTTTATACATTTTGATCACTTACTTCAAGTACCTTTAAACTTGTTATTTGTAAGCACCAATAGCTCTGATAGCAATTTCTAATATGATTTAGAATAATAGAGAGGGGGGGTGAATGTTAGAATTTAATCTTTCCTTGGTAAAATATGTATTTAAAGGATAAACCAAGGTATCCTATTGTATTGGTCCTCTAGTCCAAGTGGGAGGACATGTCATATTTGTAATTCCTTTATTAAGGAAAATAGATATTCCTCCTTATGAGGAATCCTACACTTGTCTCACACACTAGTGAAATGTGGTATACATAGAAATGGGAGTTACAATGTAACTCCTTCCTCACATCTCTATTAAAGAGATGACTCTCCTTCTCTCTTTACATGAGATAATTCTTGTTCTTGAACACTATTGTATGAGCTCACCTCTCTCTCTCTCTCTCTCTAGCATTTTTGCCACAATCATAATATCACGGGGGTTTTTTATGCTTTGCCCCCTTCAAAATATTGTCTCCTTTGTTACTTTGATCATTGGTGAATGCTCCTAATTTTGTGTTAATTCATAGTAAATCTTCTTACCCCTTTCTCATTTCATTAAAAAATTTCTTGTCTCTCTTTATTTTGTTATTATTTTAACATGGTATCAGAGTAGGTTGGTTTAATTGTATTTTGAGTGTGTAGGTAAAGAAGCTACCATATCTTGGTGCACTCTAAATTCAGAGACATTGTTTAGAAAGTATTGAATCTCTTTTCCTTAGTTAAGATTCTTTTAGAATAAATCATTATTGTAATTTAAAATTATAATACTTTTAAAATGATATATTTGAACTTCCAGGGTTTAAATTTAATGGAAGAATGATCGTATTTTAAAAAAAATTGTTATAAATTTTTTAAACAACTTTATTTTAGTTTGTAGCTGCTTTATCTCTGAGTGCGTCCTTTGTTTGAGTGCAACTTTTTTTCATAGTATCTTCGCTATCGGTTCTTTTTTTGTTTCTATTTTTTGCTTGCATGCATTTTTCTTCTTCTTATCATTGCATGCATTTCTTTTAATCATTGCTTGCATTTTTTAAATCCTTGCATGCATTTATTTGGCAACCAATTTCTATGCACACTTTCTATTTGATTCCATTATTAACATTTTATATCTGTCGGAAATAAGTTCTGTACTCTAAAATTTATATGCCATTTTCAGTGCATGAGGAAGATTTTGTATCATGGACTCAAAGTGATTATATCTCTGCCACTATATTCATCTTCTTTGAGAGTGGATAAACTGATAGATTGATTAGGTTTAATATTGTTAAATTTGAGAGTTCTTTCATTCTGTTAGCATTTCCTTTTCATGCATTTTTTAATATCCTTTTCACATGCGGTTTTTTGTGTCTTCTTTGCATTCTTGATCAGATTTTATTCTATGCTCTTTGCGTGTGAAGCTTCCTGTAGGTGGATTTTGTATGGTCTCTTGTGGCCACCATTAAAAAGCTTTCTACAGATCCGTTCTACTCATCCCTGATCTTACTGTCCTCCCATAACACCTGATCCTCTATGACACCAACAACGTTGATATTTGCTTTGTACCCTTTCTCCTTGTCATGATAGATGCCTTTGCCTATTTCAAAGATATCTCACTTCATTTGTTTCTGCTCTCACTTGGCATATTTGTTTGTTGCTATTCATTTGTTTCATGCATTTTTTTTCCCTCTCCATCCTTCATGCGGTCTGAATTATTGTAACCTGCCTCTGTTGTAGCTTCCTTTTATTATCATTGGGAGCCCTTTTTTTGCATCTCAGTAGTCATTTCAAGCCCAGGGTTTTAGATTCATCTCCATCTGCATATTCCTCTGATTCTTATCTTTAGTTTTTTCCTACTTTTATCTCCATTTAAGGCTCTCTCTGAGATTTTCCCCCACAGTTTTCTTTTCTTCTGTCAATGCTGACTCGAAGGATTACTCTATGGGAAAGTATAGGTAAGAGATGATTTGCAAAACATTTCCCTATTTCTATTTCAGACAATAGGTAACATAATGTTTTAGATCCTAGCAAGGTTATGTGATAGTAAATCACGTTATCTTAGTGGATTTATTTTATATTCCTTTGCACCATTCTTGTACCCATTTTGTAATAGCATAGAAGGTGCAGATTAGTTTGTATTTCCCTTTCAAGGGCCTTTCTTTGATTTTATCGACAAGTATTTTATTGGCTTCGATTTAGCTAACGTTTCATTGCAGGTTTGAATATTTTTATTATTAACCTTTTTAGTATAGAATTTTCCTAACGTCTCTTTGCAGGTAAATGAGCTTCAATAAATTTAGTTCTTTTTCTCATTATATTAATCATTCAATAGATTTAGTTCCATTCTTTGGTCTGATTAACATTTGTTTTGCAGGATTGTGTTGCTTTTCTTTGTTAACGGGTTTATTTAGTTTATTTCTAGAGTTATCTTTGTCTCCTCTTTGCATGCAAGAGATTCTTGTCATTATCTATTAATCAATACCAGCTTAACAAAGATTTGTTAACTCTTAAGTGTTCTTGGTTTCAATTTTACCTCTGGTAGTTGGTTTTTCCTTGCATGCCTCCTTGGTGTAAGCTAACATAGCTTTCTTCTATTGCATGCAAGTGTATATAGTTTCTTTTACATGTGTTTGATCTGCATGCCTAGTTTTTCAACTTCTCTCACAGTTCTCTTGCTTTAAAAGTTTCTTTTCTAGGTTATGTTAAGGGTTTTCATGTATTTATCTCTAGTTTAGGTGTTCTTTACATTAAATATTTGTATTTAACCATGACTACCCTGATGCCAGAAATAAATTTAACTAGTATAAATTATCATGCATGGAAAATGCACATGACCTTCATCTTTAGATTCAAACATATTTTAGATATTGAAACTAATGCCAGTTCAAAACCAACAGCCTTTGCTCCTCAAGCTGACCAAACTGCTTGGCAAACTAAAAATGAGGAAGCACTTGGTTTAATCGGAATCTCCTTAAGTCCTGAATTATATGTCTTAATTTCTACTTGTATAGAAGCCCATCAAGCTTGAGACATCCTGAAAAATACCTATGATAGTGTAGACGAGACTCAAAAAATCCAACTTCAAGACCAACTTGAAGACCTCAGGTATACCGACTTCAACTCTGTTGATGATTTCTTGATAAAGTTTGATTCAATTAAATTTTTACTAACTGGTTTACAAGTTCCTCTCTCTGATTTAGGGATAATCCACATAATTATTCTTAAATGTTTGCCTAGACAGTTCCAATAGTTTATTACAAATATTTACTCTCAGTTAGCTATTCCTTCTTTAGTATCTCAATTAACTTATGTCATCTTTCAAAATATGTTGCATCAACAGGAAGCAAAATTGATTCAATTTCGTATAATTAAAACTCACGAACATGGCTATGTCTCTCAAAGTCACAATAACAATAGATCTTCTAACACTAATCAAAATAACCAAAATTATCAAAGATCAAACAATACTAATAATTCAAATAATAACTCAGGCCAACAATTTAATGATCATTATAACTCTAGGCCTTCCATTAACTATCATAATAATAATCATTCAAATAGGCCACATTGCACCTATTGCGGTAAATATGGTCACTCAATACATAACTATTTTAAGAAACAAAAGGATGATCAACCTAATTCTCAAAACTATTCAAATGGAAAATCTAATGGAAATCAATCTCGTTCTTCTTTTACTGTCTGTTTTAATTCTTCTAAACCACTTGAATGGATTATTGATAGTGGTGCATCTCAACATGTGAATTCAGAATCAAGTCCCCTTTGGAATTCCCCCTCCATTCCATGTTCCCGCAATGGATCTCGTCAAATATTCAACATTTCCTATGATCATTCCCCTCTCGGGTATTTGGGGAATCTTCCCAAATAGATAGAATATTACTATTATGTCAATGTCCATTGAATCAATGTTACCAACTGTCAATTTGAACCCTTTGGTATTTCCCGTTTATCCGGATGATATGATGGGTCAATCATTTGCCTTATCGGTGTTAACGGTGGCAGCTGCGGAATCTACTATTGGGTTGGCCATCCCGGTTATTACTTTCCAAATTCGAGGGACCATTGCAGTAGAATCTATCAATCACATGAAGGGCCAGCATGCCTCATCTCATAAGGAAGTCTTTGATTATTTGCGACCCGATTCTATGAATATTCCTGTTTCTTTAGCATAATAATTATTGATGTCAAGTTGAAGGAACTGGTAATGTTTCTATTCCAAATGGTAAATTACATGATGTGCTTTATGTTCCTAATTTGAAAGCTAACCTTATTTATGTTCCACAATTATGTCAAGATTATAAGGTTGAGTTTCATAAAAGTATTTTTCATATCATTGATCCCAATACTGATCAGATAGTTGCTAATGCTAAATTGGATGATGATAATCTCTTTAAATTTTATCAATTTTCCTCTCCTAGATATTCATTACTCACTACTGTTGATTTTCACATTTGGCATGAGAGGCTAGGACATTTAAATTCTAATTATATCTCATTAATGCAAAAATAAAATATGGTAGATGGGCTACCTAAGTTTACTCCTAAGTTTGATTGCAATGGATGTATGAGTGGTAAAATGCATAGAGAATCTTTTCCCCATAAATCATCTTAGAGAGATAATAATAAGATAGTTATCATTCATAGTGATCTCTTAGGTCCTATGCAAAATACTTGTATTTCAGGCTCTAAATATGCTTTAACTTTTGTTGATGATTATTCTCGTAGAACTTGGATTTATTTCTTACATAGTAAAGATCAAGTCCTTGATATTTTTGTTGAATTTTATGTTTTTGTGGAAAGACAAAGTGGTTGTAAAATTTAGATTCTTAGGACTAGTAATGGCACTGAATATGTTAATCATGTTTTCCTTTCTTACTTAAGATCTTTTGGTATCAAACATGAGCTTACCGTTCCTTATACACCAGAAAAAAATGGTGTGGTAGAATGGAAGCATAGAACAATAGTAGAAATGGCTAGATGTTTTTTACATGCTAGAAATATGGATTATAAATTTTGGGCTGAAGCCATGGCATGTGCCACCTATATTCTTAATATAACTCCTACTAAGGTCCTACCAAATAAAACTCCTGAAGAAGCTTGGTCAGGAAGAAAACCCAATTTGTCTCATTTATGGATTTTTGGCTCGAATGCTTATGTTCACATACTTAAACAGAAAAGGAAAACATTAGATCATAAATCTTCAACTCATATATTTGTTGGCTATTCTAAGAAAATTAAAGGTTATAGAGTTTATGATCCTCTTACTAATAAAGTTCATATAGCTTGAGATGTTTGCATTGCTGAAAATGGTGTCCATGACTGTTCTCAAATTTTAGATTCTGATTTTAGTCACAGCAACATAGTTCTTGTGGAGGACCAACCTCCATCTCTCAACTCTATTCCTCACATTTCTGCTCCTAATGTTTCTGTTCTTTTTGTTTCTGCTCCTAACACTAAGGATAATACTAATACTCTTCAAAAGGATAATGATGAACATAAACATAGTAATGATACTCCTTCTAATGATTTTGTTCCTTCTAGTAGTAGCAGTGATGATGATGATGATAATAGTAATAATTTGTTTACTCCTCCTAGTAATATTTTTGTTAATTCTAAAAGAAATCCTAAATGGTTTAAAGATTTACTTAATGAAGGTGATGATTACATTTCTAGAATGGGTGGACTTAAACCTAGAAGGATAAACTACTGCAATTATGCTCTTATGACTTCTCTCTCTAATTCTAATGATCCTCAAACTTTTTCTCAAGCTAAAAATCAACCTCATTGGAAAATTGCTATGCAAGCGGAATATGATAGTTTTATTTCTAATAATACTTTGGATTTAGTTACTTTACCTCATGGAAAAAATCTAGTTTCATGTAAATGGTTATACAAAACTAAGTTGAATGCAAATAATGATATTAGTAAGTTTAAATCTAGACTAGTAGCAAGAGGTTTTTCTCAAGTTGAAGGAATAGACTATAATGAAACCTTTGCTCCTATTGCAAAAATGCCTACCATTAAAGTTGTTTTAGCTTTAGCCTCTAAAATGAATTGGCCTATTCACCAAATGGGTGTTAAAAGTGCTTTTTTGAATGACGATTTGCATGAAGAAATATACATGTCTCAACCTCCTAGTTTTAATAAACAAGGTATTGAACATCTAGTATGCAAACTGAATAAATCTATCTATGGTTTAAAATAATCTCCTAGAGAGTGGTATTCCAAAATTAATGCTTTCTTTCTTTCTCAAGGTTTTGAAAGAAGTAAAAATGATCCTAACTTGTATATCAAGCATAGTGAAGATAACATTATTATTATCATTCTGTATGTTGATGATTTGATTCTTACTTCTAGTTCTAACCATTTAATTTCTGATATTAAGTTCCAACTCAACCAAAAATTTCAAATGAGAGATTTAGGTTTTTTACATTATTTCTTAGGAATGCAAATTTGGAAAACCCCTAAGGGTATTTTTATCTCTCAAAATAAATATGCTAAAGATCTTCTAGATAGATTTCATATGAATGATGCTAATCCTATTTCAATTCCATGTGATTTAGGAACTAAGTTAATGATAGATATGAAATCTCCTCTCATAGACGCTACTCCTTATAGAGAAATTGTAGGTAGTTTAATTTATCTAATCCTCACTAGACCTAATTTATCTTTTAGTGTTGGTTTAGTTTCAAGATTCATGTCCAAATCTCAACAAACTCACTTCAAAATTGCTAAAAGAATATTACGTTACATTAAAGGTACTATTAACTTAGGATTATTTTATGATGCAAATTTTGATTTTTCTTTAAAAGGTTTTATTGATTCAAATCTAGGTGGAGACCCCAATGATGGAAAATCTACTTTTGGGTATTGTTTTTCCCTTGGTTCAGGTTCTATATCTTGGAAAAGTAAAAAAGAACAATTTGTGTCTCTATGTTCTACTGAAGCTGAATATAAAAGTTGTACTCATGCCTCTAAAGAAGCTCTATGGCTTAAAAGAATACCTCAACAAGAACCTACACCATTGTATTGTGACAATCAAAGTGCAATATCCTTGGAAAAGAATCCAGTTTACCATGCAAAGTCAAAGAAATTTCTCTCTGCCACCACTTCATTAGAGAGCACATTCCAGAAAAGAAAGTTTCCCTTATCTATTGCAAAGGTGAAGATCAAGTTGTGGATATTTTGACAAAACCTCTTTCTAGAGAGACATTTGAATTTCATTGTAACAATTTGGGTTTGATACCCCTTGATGTAATTACCCCAAGTAAAGATTAAAGGGGGTTGTTAGAATTTAATCTTTCCTTGGTAAAATGTGTATTTAAAGGATAAACCAAGGTATCCTATTGTATTTGTCCTCTAGTCCAAGTGGGAGGACATGTCATATTTGTAATTTCTTTATTAAGAAAAATAGATATTCCTCCTTATGAGGAATGCTACACTTCTCTCACACACTGGTGAAATGTGGCATACATAGAAATGGGAGTTACAATGTAACTCCTTTCTCACATCTCTATTAAAGAGATGGCTCTCCTTCTCTCTTTACATGAGATAATTCTTCTTCTTGAACACTATTGTATGAGCTAAGCTCTCTCTCTCTCTCTCTCTCTCTCTCTCTCTCTCTCTCTCTCTCTCTGTGTGACATTTTTTCCACATTCATTATATCACGATAGTTTTTTTATGCTTTCCCCCCCTCAAAATATTGTCTCCTTTGTTTCTTTTCTCTTTGGTGAATGCTCCTAGTTTTGTGTTAATTCATGGTAAATCTTCTTACCCCTTGTTCATTACATTAAAAAATTTCATGTCTCTTTTTATTTTGTTATTATTTTAACAGTGAATCAATTGTTCTCAGGTCTAGATATATCAATTGAACTTTTAAACACTTCAACAACTCAGATCTAATAACCAATAGCTACTCGGTCATTACTAAATGTATACCAGAAATATAAAATATTGTAATCCACTATCCAACAATATTTATCTTGCAAAACATAGAAATGTTCAAACCAAAAAATTCACACAAGTATTAACACTAGGATTTATAGTGGAAACCTAATTTGGGAAAAATAACTTTGTAACATGCTATTGATATATTCACTCTTCTGAAGTGAGCTATGTGAAAAGCCAACCCTGTCAAAGGTTTACAAACATAATGTTAGGTGTGACCCTATTAAAGGGTTTTAACCACCCTATTAGGAATGCACCTTGTTAGAGAACTTAAGTACATTCCATTAGAATGCAACCTTGCTTAAAGAATTTTAACTGATAGAATGATTAGAAAGTAACAGTAATATTTGATATGAAAATATACAACTCGCTTTGCCAATAACAGATCCAATTCTTAAATATATGCTTGCTTACTGACTGAGTTCGATTTCTATCTCCATCACTGATCTACTTGGAAATCCCTTCAAGAAATCACAACTCTAATCAACTCCTTCTCCTTCAGCCTTTCTACTTATTCAGTCAATAACAACAACTCTAGCATCTCTGTCTTAACCTCACACTAAGGTTTCCTAAATAACTCTTTGATAGGTAGATCCATCTTTTACCTCTTAATCTCCTTCATGGATCTTAGGTTTAGGTCAGATTCATTGAATCCTTCTAACATTATGTTCTTCATCCATCCTTCTAGAAACATCTTTAATCTCTTTATTGGAATCTCAATAAAATGGTTTACTGTGCTTTAAATGCTCCATACAGTCAATAAATAAAGTCAGCATGGTTTACATAATCGAAGAATTCAAACATGTCAGCTAGGAATCTGAAGTCTTACTATAGCTAGTAAGACTGTAGCTATCTAAGGAAGTACTATATCTAGGAAGAAATTACTACTACTTGGCCAATGGTCTTGTGGATTGGATTAATATAATAATGATCAGGATTAAAGTGGGAAAATACTGAAATCTAATTTTTCCAAAATTTCATATGTTTTAGTAAATTACAATTTTGAGGGTCTTTGGAACATCGATGTTTCCGAAATTTCATTCAAGATTATTTGAATACCTTTCCAACAAATCAAACGGTTCGTAATTCGGAGCTAGGATGAGAAAGTTATGCCTTCTCCAAGTGGACCTAAATTTTATATTTAGTTTTTTTGATAATTTTTGATAGTTTTAATAGTTTAATTGTAATAAACATTATGATGACTCTTCATTTCAATTCCAAGGGATTTGTGTGACCCTTGGGATCCATCCAACTTGTATAAACTCCAATTTTGAATAGAATGGAGACAGTTTTTGGTTTGCAATCTTGTTGTTCTCAATTTTCGTGTTGAATTCTACAATACTGCAGGTATCACACTAGGTATTGTAATCTGGTTTTCATAAATCAGATCAGTAGTATCAGAGTGGGAATGCTCCTTTATGCCAATTTACACAAGGTCTTCCTACCAAAGATTAGGATTGGATAAACAAGATTTGTCAAAATACCCACCTTTGAGACGCACACGATCGAAGATGTCAGATGATGATGTTAAGAAGTTGGTCGAGGAAGCTTTAAATAAGCAACGAGAGGAGATGATGAGTCAATTTTCATGCCTCCTACAAAAGCAAAAACCCTCTGAATCTGAAACATCATTTCGTGGAAATACCCCTTTCAAAGTGCAGGTCAATTTTGACATCCCAAATTTTGAAGGAAAGGTCGATTCTAAAGTTGTTGATAACTGGTTATCAAAGTTGGATAGGTACTTTTCTGTAAATAATTTCTCAGATGCTAAAAAGATAACATTTTCTCTCCTCAAAGCTAAAACCCATGTGAAATTAGCATGGGAAACCAGAGTAGCAAATAAAGAACAAGAATCAGTTGATGAAGATGGTTTTATAATATCTCTTGATAAGAAGCCCACATGGGGAGAATTTGTGGAATACATAAAAGAAGCTTACCTCCCGGAGGATGTACATGAACAAAAATACATAGAATGGCAACTTCTTCAACAAAAGAGGGATCAGTCTGTGCAAGATTACACTAATACATTCCATTCACTTTTAGCAAAACTCGGTATTAATGATTCAGAGAAGCATCAAATTTTAAAATATCGGAGTGGACTTCACAGGTATATTCAAATAGAGACAAAATTTTTAAATATTGAGACATTGGCAACTACCTATAAATATGCTACAAAAATTGAAGAAAAATCCAAGCAAAAAGGGAAGAGGGACTACTTTGCAAACAACAAGCCAAGGGTTGAAGGTGGCAATAAATTTGCAGGAAAATAGGTGACCAAGGAACTTCATTCAAATTCACCCAAGAACACATGGTGGTCTACTATAAAGACAAACATAGGCATGTGGTGTGAGATGCATAAGTCCCCAACCCATAATACAAAGGATTGTCAAAGTATTAAAAATTTGATGACAGAAATACGAGGACAGGAAGCTGAACCTGAATCGTCACCAATAGATAATTCTGAGAAAGAGGAGAATGATTCCATCATAGAAGCAAATCCATATGCCGTAGTTGGAACTGCTAAAGTATTGCCCCGTGAAGATGAAGAGAGACTTTTTCATTCACAGATGTGGGTTGATGGAAAGCCTCTACGTTTTATTGTTGATAGTGGGAGTCAAAAGAATTTGATCTCTAGGGAGACAGTCAAAAGATTAAATCTTAAAGTGACAAGACACCCACAACCATACTCTATGGGATGGGTAAATGAGGGACAAGATATTCAAATAAATCAACAATGTCATTTTCCATATTCAATCAAGCCTTTCAAGGATGAAGTGATATGTGATGTAGCACCATTGGATGTATGTGATGTCTTGCTGGGGCAGCCATACATGTATTAGAGGCATGGGGTGTATGAGTCCAGGCCACGGAGTGTTACAATCAAGCTTGGTGGAAAGAGGTATCGAATACCAGAGGTATGTCCAACACAAACTGCTTCTTTAATTAGTGCTAAACAATGTAAATGCTTGATTTCTCAAACTGGAGCTTTTGTTGTACTCATGATTCGCCCTGAACAAACAAAGTCAGTTGTTCTTAATACACATACTAAGGTAACAAAGAATCAACAAAATCAGATGGATAAAATTTTGAAAGAATATCACAGTGTGTTTACACCACCAGTGGGTGTACCAACACACTGTCAAGTCAAGCACTCTATTGATTTAATCCTAGGCACACCGCTACCACATGAGCCAATATATAGGAGGTCAGTTTTGGAAAATGATGAGATTAAGAGACAAATTCAAGAGTTGATTCAGAAAGGACACATTCATCGAAGTGCTTCACCTTGTGGAAGTCCAATTGTCCTTGCTAAAAAAAAAGATGGGACATGGAGGCTTTGTATTGATTATAGAGCATTAAACAAAATCTTTGTTAAAAATAGATATCTAATCCCTTGAATTGATGATTTGTTGGACCAACTTAGGGGGGCTAAACTCTTTACAAAAGTTGACTTGAAGTCTGGATACCACCAAGTACCAATTGATCCAGTAGATGTGTGGAAGACTGCATTTAAATCTAAGGAAGGTTTGTTTGAATGGTTGGTCATGCCTTTTGGCCTAACAAATGCCCTAGCCACATTTATGAGATTGATCAATGATGTGCTTAGACCATTCATTGATTCTTTTGTAGTTGTTTATTTGGATGACATACTCATCTTTAGCAGGACTTGGTCTGAGCATTTGCAGCATGTTGAACAAGTTCTTTCAACTCTGTAAAAACACAAACTTTATGCCAACATTGAGAAGTGTTCTTTTGGTATGTAGAGTATTCAATACTTAGGGTATATCATTGACACTGAGGGTGTTCATGTTGATTCAGAAAAGATTCAAATAATCCAAGATTGGCCATCCCCTAAAAATTTCATAGAGCTTCGCAGCTTCTTGGGCTTAGCCAACTTCTATCGCAGATTTGTGTTTGGTTTCTCACACATATCATGGCCTCTTAATCAATCACTAAGGGGTGGAGCACAAGAAAAATTTCAGTGGACAGAGGCAAAGCAACAAGCATTTGAGGAGTTAAAGAAAAGACTATGTTCAGCACTAGTATTGGTCCTTCCAGATCTACACCAAGCATTTGAGATAGAAACAGATGCATCAGATTATGCTCTTGGTGCGGTACTCACACAACATGGGCATCCTATTGCCTATCATAGTGAAACTTTTTCTGATACAGTACGTAGGTATCCCACCTATGATAAGGAGTTGTATGCCATTGTTCAGGCTTGCAAACAATGGAAACACTATATACTGGGAAAGGAAACTGTTATACATACAGACCATAAACCACTCCAATTCTTGCAAACACAAGGGAAGCTACAGAATGATAGACATCAACGGTGGTCAGCCTATTTACAACAATTTCACCTCAACATTTGTCATAAAAAAGGAAGCAGTAACAAAGTGGTAGATTGTTTGAGTAGGCCTCCAATTGTAGGTTTGACAATAGTGTTGGATTCATGTGGTCATTAATCATCCACTTGGGAACAACTATATAGTACTGACCCTGATTTTGCTAACATCTATAGTAATTTGGTAGAAGGAAAATCTGTCTCTGATTTTCACTTGCAGGATGGGTTTCTTTGCCATAATGGTCACATATGTGTACCCACCGAAGAATAGAAGAAAATGATATGGGAAGCTCACTATAGTCGTGTTGCATGACATTTTGGTATTGGTAAGACTACTGCTATCCTTCAAAAGTATTTCTATTGGCCAAAAATGAAGCAGGATATCATTTCACATATACAAGCTTGTGCAGCTTGTGCAATTGCAAACCCAGCAAACCGTAAGTTGGGTCTATACTTACCATTACCTATTCGTGATAAGCCATGGCAGTCTATTTCAATGGATTTTATGTCTGGGCTTCCAACTACCAGGCGGGGGCATGATTGTGTATATGTTGTGGTAGATAGGTTTTCTAAAATGGCTATCATGGTGGCATGTAAAAAGATGATTTCTGTAGAAGATACTGCCAAGCTATTTTTTGAGCATGTGGGGGTTCATTTTGGTTTGCCAAAAACCATTATTTCTGATAGGGATAGCAGGTTCATCAGCAAATTTTGGTCTGCACTATGGGCTAAAATGGACATGAAATTGACAAAGTCCACAACATTCCATCCCCAAACAGATGGGCAGACAGAAGTGGTGAATCGAATGATTATTCATATTTTACAAATGTATCATTCAAAACATCCTCGCACATGGGATGAAAGCTTACCCTATGTGCAACACAGCTACAACTGTGCACTCCATAGTACTATAGGGCACAGTCCATTTGAGGTTTCTCTTGGGTACCAGCCATTGGCACCTATGGATGTAGCAATACCATCTCTACACTCTAGTAGTCCATTGAATGGTGACAAGGAGGTAGATAAAGCAGAAAAATTCATTGATAACATTAGACACCTACAACAACAAGTTCATGAGATATTGGAGCAGAGTAATCAGAAGTATAAGGAAAGACATGATAAACATAGAACTCCTCATCAGTTTCATGTTGGTGACAAGGTATGGTTATATCTTCAGAAAGAGCGCCTGCATGGACCAAATAAGAAGCTTCGTCCTCTTCGTTATGGACCATACACTATTGTGAAACAAGTTGGTGAGAATGCTTTTGAACTTAATTTGCCATCCTTTTTGGGACTGCATCCAGTTTTCAATGTGGAATTGTTGAGACCCTATTTTCCTCCTTTATTGGCTATCTCCCAAGCTACTGAACACATTCAAGCTGCAGAGTTAAATCCCTCTACTACTACTCCAGTCCAGTGTGACCATGTTACTGAAGCCATTTTAAAGACTTTGAGAAATCAGAACATTCCTTTGTATCGGGTGGTTCGAGCTGGTCAGCATTCTCATCAAGGCAAGTGGTTTACTAAGGAACAAATTGAAGAACAATTTCCTCATCTATTGTAGCAGCTTAGTGCAATGGGGCCCATTGCCTCTAAAGGGGGGAGGAATGATCAGGATTAAAGTGGGAAAATACTGAAATCTAGTTTTTCCAAAATTTCATATGTTTTAGTAAATTACAATTTTGAGGGTCTTTGGTGCATTTTTGGGCAAATATGCTGCCTGGGACATTCATGTTTCTGAAATTTTGTTCAAGATTATTTAAATACCTTTCCAACGCATCAAACGGTTCATAATTCAGAGCTAGGATGAGAAAGTTATGCCTTCTCCAAGTGGACCTAAATTTTATATTTAGTTTTTTGATAAATTTTGATAGTTTTAATAGTTTAATTGTAATAAACATTATGATGACTCTTCATTTCAATTCCAAGGGATTTGTGTGACCCTTGGGATCCATCCGACTTGTATAAACTCCAATTTTGAATAGAATGGAGACAGTTTTTGGTTTGCAATCTTGTTGTTCTCAATTTTCATGTTGAATTCTACAATATTGCAGGTATCACACCAGGTATTGTAATCTGGTTTTCATAAATCAGATCAAATAATTCCCTACTTCAAGAGTGGATGTAGACAATTGCCGAACCACTATAAATATTGTATTTATTGTGTTCCATCTTCTTTGTTTTATGTTTTATTTCGTTTCTCTGCTCATTTGAAATTTACAATTGGTATCAAAGCCAAGGTGAGGATAGAGTAGAGATGGAAGAAGGTGAAGTTGATTTTATCATCAACAAATTTCTTGAAAATTTGGGCTTGGTAGAGATTGAGGTTGTTCTTGCAAAGAGAAGAAGAATTTTCCATGTGCACTGATGGGATGGGTGGGAAAATAAGCTTGAAGCTGAACCAGAAGATTTAAAAGATCTTAAATATGAGCTTAATGCAATTCTTGAGTGCACTGGTGATGCACAACATAAGAAAGTCATCATGGAAGAATTATGGAAGAGGGAAAGGATAGACAAGACTAGCAAGTATCTAAAGAACCTGGTGTTGGCCTATTACAACATGGCTTCTCTTATTTGTGATTTCAACCTCGATGATCTAAATAATTTGGCTTGTAGAGTTCTTAGGATCCTCCAGCTAGATTACTCTGCAGAGCATGCGAAGTTCCCGGTGGAAGAAGATGAAAGGGAAGATGAGAAGTTTGTTGGGAAAGAAGATAAAGGGACAACCAATGAATAGGTAGAAGATGTCACTGACATGATGGAAGACACGGTTGAGAGAGAAGGCTTATGTATTGGCCAAGAAGTGGGTCAAAAAGCTCTAGTTATTTCTCAGTCTAGGATATAGAAGAGAAGTAGAAGAGAAAGGCTATGCCTGAGGAGCAGAGAAAAAAGCCTAAAGATTTCTCTATGATTGCTAAAGTGGATTTGTTTATTCACCAATATCCCCTGCCCACAATCTTCCCAAACTCAAGTGATAGCACGAAGGACGCGTGCTCT
This sequence comes from Chamaecyparis obtusa, assembly GCA_027943335.1. Lineage (NCBI taxonomy): Eukaryota > Viridiplantae > Streptophyta > Pinopsida > Cupressales > Cupressaceae > Chamaecyparis > Chamaecyparis obtusa. Next base: position 250,695 of record BSBK01008705.1, read on the forward strand.
GGATTTGGAGTTTCCTACAATAAGATAGAGGGAGTCGTAACCCAAAAAGTGGGGATTTTAAGCAGTAGTAACAAGGACTTTGAAATCTAAAGCGTGAAGATATTTGGAAGCAAAATTGACTCTAATGATAGGTCTATAGAGGGAAGTTTGAATTCAGCTTTGTTTGAAATCTTAGATAATAGAGGCAAGGGTTCTAAACTAGTCAAAACTACTCAAGACAACGGGCCTTCTCAGTCGGTAAAGATTAGCAGTAGCAGGCAATGACTACATAAGGAGATCAGAGTAATTATCCGAATGTGGTGGTTTTTGCGTGTTTAGTGTGTGACTGCATAAGAAGAGATGCTCCCTCTTCTCTGTTGTGTGCCAATTTTGTTGTTCTAGATGTTTCCAACAGTTTTAGTGGCTATTTCGATGCCACAACCAGTGGTATGGATACATAACATTCATCAAGCGTAGTTTTTATCCTTTACAATGGTGGGTTTGATTCGTAGAGAATTGTAGCAATGAATTTCACACTCGTGGTGACTTAAGAGATAGTCAGGGTTTTGGGCAGGGAGGTAACAAAGAGTATATCCAAAATCTGCCCCAGTATGGTCAAATGGATAGAGATTTGCATGGACCACAAAATGGTGGAAATGCATTGGCATGGGATAAAGACAAAGTTGGAAATATAAGCAGTCTTCATAGAGGTGAAATGCCAAGAAAATTTCCCTTAGAGTCCTTTGCACAGGCAAGTGATGGGCCATGGTCAGCCTCTCGACCATATGATATTCCTTTGGACAATCGCCAATGAACTACAATAGAAGGGGGAAAACTGCAGGGACTATAAGCATTTTATAGAGAATTTTCTGATGACAGAGGTCATAGTTTTGAGTCTGTCTATGTTGAGTTGTTTACTAGGGATTTCCAACAATTGGCTCGGTAGAAATCACTTTAAAATTTGATGCTAGAAGAACTCCAGGATGTGGGGAAGCTTCTCAGCAGTATGAATATGGATGAGATTGCATGCAAAAATTGGATGGCAAAGGATGGTCAGACCTTCTCAGCAATGACTGACACTGAAAATGTTGTTCTAAATGAGAACAACAATAACAATTATGCTAACTATGTGAGCAACGGGTTGCAGTATGAAGAATAAGATGTTTTTGATTCGAATCTCATGTGGAGGAGGCTCATTCAGAGTGTGCTAAAATAAAGTCTAGCAAAGTTGTGATCTTCTCAAGGTCTCATTGCTCTCTGAGATGCAGAATAAGAAGAAGGGAATGCCATACTGCATAACTATGCCGGCTGGACTTCAGGGGGGAGATTGTTGGGCTATGAATCCCAATGGTCACATGACCGTTGGTTTTCTCTCATCTCTTCATATTCGAAGAGCTTTCTGTAAATGATTGTGGGTAGTCATGTATTGAATGGTATTATGGATTGGATTAATATAATAATTCCTTGCTTGAAGAGTGGACGTAGGCAATTACCGGACCACTATAAATTTTGTGTTTATTGTGTTCTGCCTTCTTTTTTTTCATGTTTTATTTTTTTTCTCTGCTCATTTGAATTTTACACCTACCCTTTATGTGCTCTAGTTTGGGAAAGGGGGAGGTTTCGATTGTTGGTTTTTCCATTTTTCTCCTCTATTTAGGTTGATGGCTCTTTGTTGGGTGGTCTCACTCATTGTGAGTCCATCTTCCTTCCACCTTTTAACTATTTTGTAAGGGGTCAAGCCCTCTCATAATTTATATAATCAAAATAAGTTCATACAATGATATTCATTAATATCAAGGTTTATAAAAATAATATTATGTTTTTTACAAGATAAATCAATTTATGTAATTTTTTAATTTAAAAAAAGGTAAATAAATATTTTTTTAATTTAAATTTTATTATAAGAACAATCCCCAACATTATAATTTATTGAGAAAAAGATTTAAATTTGAAAGCTACTAGTATAACTTAAACAAATAAACTAATTTACAACAAACATTTTATTTGCTTTTGTCATAATATAATAACAACAGTGCCAATAATCATAATTTATTGATAAAAATATTTAAATTAAGAGAATACTACTATAAAGTAATCAAATCAAATAGTTTACTATGAACAAAAGAAGAGATGCAACACATCAAGTTACATTCAATATTGTGGCTAGTTTAGAGTAGAAAATAGGAAAGCATTTGGAATAATGGTTTCTAATAGAAACAATGTTTGAGAAGGAGAGAGGGAGAAAGGGTGATAGAAAGAGGAAGAAATAGAGAGATATAGTGGGAAAGATAGAGGTGGAAGATAGAGAAATGTAGTGAGAGGTAAGGTGAGAAAGATAGGGGAATAATATAAAGAAGAACATGGATAAAAATTATTAATGATAGTTTTATATTAAACAAAAAAATTATACTAGTGAGATAGCAAAGTGATGTTGCTTAATATGTTTTGAATTCTAAAGTCTAATATGTTTTGAATTCTAAAGTCTATGTGTCGAGGAACCCTCATATATCTATAAGGAAGCATTTGGGCTTTTTATCAATAGATTTAAAAAAAATCCACATAAACTAAAAAACTCTAAATACACATTTTATTCTCAATGGTAATGGGCCGAAACCAATATGAACATGGGGCTAAAGTAGACTCGAATGCAAGACCTCCCAAATGAGATGCTCACAACTTATGTTGCACTCTAGGGTGTTCCACTCTAAATATGCATTTTTATATAATATATTATATATGAATATTATATATTATTGATATCTTATATTTTTTTATATATTTAATAAACATAATTCAATTGAAAATATATTTAAATATATAATAGTAAATAGACCATTTGAAAAGGACATGTGTTCACCCACATAAATTACACATTAAATAATGTCACAATAAATGTTGAAAAATGCCAAAAATATCTACTCCAAATACAAGTGGAGCTCATTCACTTCAATCATCAAGATTTATATATTTTTATAGTTTCCTAATTAAGCTTTATAGTTAAAAATATTAAATAACTATTACATAATTTTTTTAATGTGTTCATAATATGTATTTATCTCCTTATCTACATCAATTGATTGTTATGGTGGAAATAATTTATTGTGATGTATATAATAATGTATATACGACTCAAATTATTTATTAAAGTAACAAAATTTATAAAAAGAGAAATAATAATTGGATTTTTACAATAAATATTTCCCACATGAGCTATGAAAATCTATCTAGGCTTAAAGAAGGGTAGAAAAAAAAAGAATGACTAATGGATGGATTGAAAGTGACTCCCTTAATATTATTAACTATCTCAAGGGTGCTTTCCCCTTAGTTGGACCATTAAGACTATAATCAACAATAGCATAGATTTATTGGAGGGGTTTGAAGTTTATATTATATCTCACATTTTTTGTGAGAGCAACTATGTTGCAAACAACCTTGCAAACATGGGATTTAATGCCCATCATAGAATGGACTAGGATATATAAATGATCATATCCCATTGAGTTTGAATCTGCACCTCTGTAATGATACAAATAGGTGGTAATTTATTTTAGGCTTTGGTAATGATTCTCACATATGTGTGAGTGAACAGAGATAGGAAGGTCTCTTTAATCCTCTTATGGATGAAGATTTTTATCAGTTTTTGCATCCATTTGTGCTTTGGTTATCAGGGTTTTGACACCAGTACAATGGGAGGGGGAATAGAAATAGGATAGAGTTGATTGTTTATGACAAATAGAAAAACATGGAGCTAGTCTAGAGTGTTATTTCTATAGGGGGATTATCTAGTTATATCAAAATGCATCATTGTGCTAACACCCTTACTAATGAAGTCTTTGATGAGGCTTAGAACGATGGATTTTTTTTTCATGTGTATGGGTTGGAATTGATAATTTGAATGAAGAGCTCATTTCCTCAGTTTAAAATACGCATATCGAGGATAGAAAATTTTATAAGGAGAAAAATTTGTAATGAGATTTTAGATAATTTTTCCCTTTCTAGTAAAAGAGAGAAGGCTCATAAGAGTACCGGTGCTAGTTTTGAAAGACTCCCCCTTCCTAAGCCCTGGCCAGACATCACTGATGTAATCATGCACTATCTGAATTTAGATGGAAAGTTTAGGAGCATTTTTAGTTACGATTTTGTCATTCTAAACTATTTCCAACATGATAAGTTTATTTTAATTCCTTTTTATGTGGTTTCTTTTCTCATTCATAGTTTATCAAACCATCATAAAAACCCTCTTCTCCATTTTTACACCATGGACTTATTTTATTTATCATGAAACACATGAAATCCCTTCATGTGGGTAGCTTCCCCCTAAAACTTATATACAATTTAAGAAAAATATAAGGTTTCACTATGGGGACATTAATTCTAAATATGTAGTTGTATACTCTATTAATGATCAGGTTTACCACATTTATGGGAAAAAACACTAGCTGACCTCTCAACCTAGAAGTTTTTAACCCTCTTTCTCTTAGAAGAAGAAATTTATTTCACCAGATGATGAGGAATCTAATTATTTACCCTCGGGTGATGCTATTTACAATTAATTGGAACCTAATGTGGGTAATTTTAAAGGGAAATCTAAATACAGTGAGACCAAATCGTCAAAGGATTTCAAATCCTCCTCTCAAATAGAAGTGCCTCTTTCTTCCCAAATGTTGTCCCTTGTTTTGCAAGATTTTGGTGAACAAGATAAGGGGATAAATGAGGAGACTTTGATGGACGTGACAAATGACACCCTGTAATGGCCAAAAATAAAATAAAAAATAATTTATTTTTTTAAAATTCAAATTTGTAATACTTTTCAATCAATTTGAATGAAACATACAGTTCTTTTGTAAGGTAAGTTTATAACTAACCTTATTTTCAAGTTCAAATGCAATCACCTTAAGTACCCAAGTTACTATCATCATACTAGATTCCTACATTCACATAAGACATATACTAATGGTAATAAGGTGTGTGTTTAGGCATGTAGAGTTGTTTGTGCTTTTCTGAAACATTCTAATGTGAGTAACAATTAGATCAACTTTATTTTATTTTACTTCCTATGTTAACTATTTCAGTTTGACAGTTTACATGTATATTTTGAAATGAAATACAAATCTTTAGCTTCAGTATTGATTATGCTTATTTCATTCAACTAGTCATATGAACTTACAGTTCTATCTTTTAACTTTCACAAAAGTAAATGAACATACTGATTAAGTAGAATTTTCAAACTACATTTAGCATACTATATCATTGTGAGGAAAATTTTTACAATAAAGCTGATTATTAATTTAGAATGTAGGATCCTTAAATCAAAGCTGTGTAGAACATAATAAGAACACAAATTTTAATATCTAATTGTTTGCTACAGGAATTTCATTATTTTTTGGTGATCATAATAATACTAAAAACACAAATATAATAACTTATTCTCTGCTACAGGAACTTAAAACTAATTCTCTGCTACAGGAACTTAAAATATTAATTCTCTGCTACAGGAACTTAAAAACTAATTCTCTGGCACAGGAACTTAATAACAAATACTTTTCTATAGGAACTTCTTCATTTACTAGATAAATAATTAAAGTAAAACTTCCAGTTTAAAAAACTAATCCACTTAACTATACAATATAGATTTAGGACTATTTTAAAAGAATAATAATTTGACTCAAAATAGGAAATCCATTAATCAAATAGTCTAAAGTTCAGCTTATATAATATTACAGGATCTTTATTGTAGTAACTAATCAATTATAAAGAACATGTTCTGTCAACCAGAGACATCTTAAAACCATCTTTAGGGACTTCCAACTTAATCTTTAACCTTCAGATTTGGTCTTCTCTTTTAAGCCATGAACCAAGACTTTCAAACATAAGAGCTTCTTCACATGGCCATGGAGGCTCACCTCCCAGCCTAGGCAATTACATGGCCACCCTTGAGCTTGGAAAAACAAGAATAGGATAGGATACACTCAAGCAACACAAAACATAAACATTTAACATAAATTAGGAACACAAATTTTCACAATAAACTCCCTTCCCAAGCTTCCACAAAGGATTCTTACATAGAATCCATACAATGGGTGAAGGTGGAATCTTCCTCATGGAGTCACCTAACTTATAAACAACATACACAACATGTATCATCAGCCTTCATAAGGCCCTTCCAACCCAAACAACTCAAATCCATGAGCAACAACAACAACCCTTATGGCCCCCAAACACCCTTATGACCCCCAAATAGCATAAGAAGGTTCTCATGGTTGCCCATACAACCATGCACTCAAACAAAAAGGAAATCCCAACGTAGGCCCTTCACCCCAAGTTCTCCTACTTTCCTCCCAAGGATGAGGACTAAACTTGCACACCCATAACATGAACAATTTCAAGAAAGCAACAAGATTGAAACAAAAGCTCAAAAATGAAAAAAACAATGAAAGGTTTACACATAGCAAAAAAAAATTACAATTTTTCACATAAAACAATCCTTTCAAGCATGTTCAAACAAACAACAAGATTAGAAGACCACCAACCTCCTTCAAAGACAACGCTGAATTGAGTGTTGAAGATGAGCTTCCCTTATCACCAAGCTTGGTATTCTCAAATCTACTAGGCAAAGACTCTCAAGATCTCCTCTTACTTCCTCTCCCAACTAGCATAGACAAGAATGAACTAGTGTCCCCACTTTCTAAGTCTTTTTTTCCTCCCTAAAAACATTCTTCTCTCCACACCCTTCCCAAAATTATTAGGTTTCTAGATCTAAAACAAAATGACACTTGCCCCTCTCTAAGGTTTGGGATGACTTTCCACATATGAAAATAAGAGATAACTTAGGGAACATTTCCATTTTCGTGCATATAAAAAAGGTCACATTTGGAGAGACATATAAGTGGCCTAGGAAGATGAAAATAGAAGAATTGAGCCCCCCAACCCAAGTACTAACCTTGGGGCACTAAAATTCAACCTAAACCTCATCCTAGGAGTCCACACAACCTCTCAAAATACCCAATTAATAATGCATCCGAAAATGGAGTTTTGTTTTCAACAATTCTTGGTCCTCTAAACCACCTACCTAGCTTGGGAATGCTCAAGGCTAACTAAGGAGAAGGTGGGGTCCAAAATCCATTCAACATGCCACTAAATCACTAAGGTGATAAGTGACACATCACAATAATACACATCACAAACACATGTGGCATGCCTTGTGTGCAAAGACATTTAAACATTTTCACAAAGATAAAAATTTACTTACAAACATATATATCAAACATTATCAACCATATACACACAGTCATCACATTTACAAAAGAAAACATGATACGATGAGGTCGTACTCTTCTAGAGTTGACCTTGGATTTTAACTGATTGCACTTGGATCCAATCTTGTTTCCCCAGCTTACAACCATGACCATGTTCCTGCACAGTTGAGTTCGATGTCAGTACATTATAAAATCTTGCATTCAATATCATTTCAAAAATAAACTAATAACATCTAAACTTTGACATTAATGAATAACTTCATTCCATGAACCTTTACTTATCCACACTATAACATAATTCTTCAAGCATTGAATATCAATTTAATTTCCACATAAGCATGTAATCTTAGGCTAAACATAGAACCATGATTCCATCAATGATCATTACACTAAAAGATAACATAACAATATAGAATGCAGAGTTCAACATTAACCTTAACTTTTCTATCACACGAGGTACATTCTTTTAGTCTCTATAATCCTTCATGATGAAGGGTGCTCCCCTTAATACCACAAACACATAACAGAAATAGAGAAACAACAACAATATGCAAGAACAGAAAATTGGCTTCTTATTATCTCCACAAATGTGGAATTACAAACTTTCAGAATTACAATATGCAAAACCACATGGGCATTCCCTTACAATATTCTGTAGGACAAAGCCTTGAACTATTACCCAGAACTACTACCCCAGAACTATTCTGAACTGCCTAAGACAATAATACAGCCTTCCTTATATAAGCAATTTCCACCGCCCGAGAAGGTTCCAGAAATTTAGCCCTAAGGGCCGACCAAACTTAGAATTATTTTATTTTTCAATTTATTACATCAAAGTCGGCTCAAAATAACTTTTGAAACCCGAACAGAAATTTTGAAGGAAAATTATTTTCTGCCATTTCAGGTGACCTGACTTCCGAAGATCATAAGTCATCACCAGTTGACCTGATTGACTATTATAACCCCATTTCAGAAACGCCATGAAGCGTTCTACAGGCTTGACCCGTGCAAGCGCCCGTCACCCAAATTTTTGACCTCATCCGGGGCCTCTAAAGCCTTCAAAACTGAGTTCGAAGTTTCTGTACCCTGCTGCCAATACCGAAAATCTTCAATATCTTCCAATATACACTTGATCTGGCAATGAAACTTTACTGGCAGACTTATATGACCAAAATGAACCTCCAAGAAAGAAATCAGATCATTCTGAGCACATGCAAAAATTACCAAAAATAGTAACTTTCCATAAATAGCAGCTCTGCACTAAAATAGCCCTTATTGAAAATAAAAACATAAATTTTTTTTTTTTTTGGGTGATGCAAGATTGCTCTTACACCCAGGATGCTCCTGCATCAGACACCAAGGGTAATTTGAGAAGTGACCCTGTCACGACTCAGGTGTGTAGAGGAAAACCAAGACGGTTAACCTCCTCCTTTGTTAGCCATGATGAATCTTCAACAGGTCATCCTTTCCATTTGACCAGATATTCTTCATATGTCCTGTTCCTTGTGCTTCTGCCAACACGACTATCCAGTATGTCTTCAATCTCCTTGATATCTGAACTAGTTGCTGGAATACTCCACTGTGCTGTTGTGATCTCATCTTCAACACCTCCTTCATGATACTCTATCAGATCTGAAATGTTAAACACTGGTGAAATATTCAGCTCAGTAGGCAATTCTACCTCATATGCATTTCCTGAATCATGTTTCTTCAATATCCTACATGGCCCAAACTTCTTCATTTTCAGCTTGTTATATGTACCAACTGGAAACCGCTCCTTCCACAAATGAACCATGACTTCATCACCAACCTGAAATTCCTTATACCTCCTTTTCTCATCTGCCTTAGCCTTATACTGTGCATTCATCTTGGTAATATGCTTCCTCACCTCCCCATGGATGTTCTTCAAATGTTCTGCAAAATCCTCAGCCTCAGCACTACTTATTTCTCCTTTATCTATCTTTCTCAACTCAGATGCATTTCTTGGACTACTTCCATATACAATCTGGAATGGTGATTTACCAGTGCTCCTGTTGACAGAATTATTGTATGCAAATTCCGCCTGTGGTAAAATCAAATCCCATCCTGTTGGCTTATCTCCAACCAAACATCTCAGCAAATTTCCCAAACTCCTATTCACCACCTCTGTTTGTCCATCAGTCTGTGGATGATGTGATGAACTGAACTTCAAATCTGTCTTCAACTTCTTCCACAATGTACGCTAGAAATATCCAACAAACTTAGTGTCTCGATCTGAAACTATGGTCTTTGGTAAACCATGAAGTCTCACTACTTCTCTGAAAAACAATTCTGCTACATGAACAACATCATTAGTCTTCTTGCAGGGAATGAAATGTGCCATCTTTGAAAATCTGTCAACCACCACAAAAATTGAATCATGTCCCCGCTGAGTCCTCGGTAAACCCAGAACAAAGTCCATGCTGATATCCTCCCAAGGCTTCTCTGGTACAGGTAATGGCTGATACAACCCTGTATTCTGCTTCACTCCTTTCGCCATCTGACATACTCTACAACTCTATACAAACTTCTTCACATCTTGCTGCAACTGTGGCCAATAATAATTCTCACTAACCAAAGAAAGGGTTTTATCATGACCAAAATGTCCAGCCAATCCTCCGCTATGCTTCTCCTTGATGAGATTCTCCCTCATAGAACTTCGTGGAATGCACAATTGACTCCCTCTGAATAGCATATCATCTTGGATGATAAAATCCAGCCATTTTGTCCTGTCTAGAGTAACAGGTTCTGCACAAGCTTTCCAAGCTTCACCAAAATCAGGATCCTCTGGATACAAATTCTTGAGTTCTTTGAACCCAACCACTTCAATCTGCATTTCTGTCAGCAATAGTTGCCTTCTGCTAAGAGCATCTGCAACCCTGTTAGACTTTCCACTCCTGTGTTTCAAAACAAATGTATAACTCTGCAAAAACTCAACCCACTTCAAATGCCTTTGATTCAACTTTCCTTGACTATTCAAATATTGCAAAGCTTGATGATCAGTATACAAAACAAACTCCTTAGGAAGCAAATAGTGTCTCCACTTCTTTAATGCTTGAACTATAGCATAAAATTTCTGATCATAAACAGAATATTTTCTCTTGGCATCATTCAACTTCTCACTGAAATAAGCAATAGGTTTACCTTCTTGGCTCATAACAGCTCCTATTGCAGTACCACTAGCATCACAATCTACTTGAAACACCTTATTAAAATCTGGAAGTGCTAAAACTAGTTGTTCTGTAACTTTTTGTTTCAATAATTGAAAACTCTTTTCTGCCCCATTAGTCCACTTAAACTCTTTTCTATCCCCTCTCATTGTTTCAGTCAAGGGACCACAAATACTGCTAAAATTTTTGATAAAATTTCTGTAAAAGCTAGCCAAACCATGAAAAGATCTTACCTCAGTAGCACTCCTTGGAGTAGGCCATTCAAGGATAGCCTGTACCTTCTCTGGGTCCATTTTTAGACCTTCTGCTGAAACTACAAATCCCAAATACACTAACTCTTTCTTCACAAAACTGCACTTCTTCAAATTAATCAACAATTTCTCTTCTCTCAACTTCTCAAACACCATACGAATATGCATCATATGCTCATCCAATGTCTTACTAAAGATCAAAATATCATCTAGGTAAACAATGACAAACTTACCCAGAAATTCTTTCAGAACCTCGTTCATGAGCCGCATGAAAGTGCTCGGTGCATTAGTTAGCCCAAAAGGCATGACTAACCACTCATATAGTCCTTCCTTTGTCTTGAATGCAGTCTTCCATTCATCTCCTTCTCTGATCCGAATCTGATGATATCCACTCTTCAGATCTATCTTTGAAAAATACACAGCTCCACTCAAACAGTCCATAATATCATCCATTCGTGGCAATGGAAACCTATACTTGATTGTGATCTTATTTATTGCCCTAGAATCTGTACACATCCTCCATTCTCCATTCTTCTTTGGTGCTAATACTGCTGGTACAGCACAGGGACTCAGACTCTCATGGATCAATCCTTTTTGTAACAGTTCATGTACTTGTCTGTTCAACTCCTCACTTTCTGCAGGTGTCATTCTGTGTGCTACCTTATTTGGCAAACTCGCTCCTAGGATCAAGTCCATCTGATGACTGATCTTCCTGACTAGTGGTAATCCATCAGGCACGTTGTCAGATACAATATCCTGAAACTCATTCAACAAATCTGCAACTTCTACAGGAACATCTTCTACTTCCTCTTTACCAGCTTTTGGAATTAAAGCAAAACATACATGCTCATGCCTCATACCATCTAGAAATTTTCTTCCATCAAAAAATGTTATTCTTGCATTACCACATACCTTTTCTTCGGTCTCCTTCAATGGCTTTAGCTTATGTCACACTCCATCCTTTGTCAGGGAATAGGTATTCGCACGACCATCATGTACAGTACATCTGTCAAACTGCCACGGTCTACCCAACAACATATGACATGCATCCATAGATATGATATCACATAGTACCTCATCTTGGTACCCGCCGATCTTGAACTTCACTAGGCATTGTTCATTGACCATGACCTTGTGGTCATCCTGTACCCAGGCAATCCGATATGGATGTGGGTGTTTATGTCTCTTGAGCTTCAACTTTGTCACCATCTCTTCTGACACCAAATTGTCAGTGCTTCCACTATCGATGATCACATCACAACATTTACCTTCACACTTGCACCTGGTGCGAAACAAGCTCCTCCTTTGCGCAGGTTCATTCTCACCACTCAACAGGACTCTTCTGTTAATCAGCATTTCTCCTCTTTCAGCATCTTCAGAATTTGATGATCTGACATCTTCATCTACATGTGCAACTCTGGCCTGGCCTTCATTTCTCCTGTCTGTTCTGCCTTGGCGCTGAGGACATTCAAATGCCCTATGACCTTCTTCTCCACAGTGAAAACATGTTCCACGGAAGCCTCTTCTTCCAGATCCTTGTCCTCTTCCTCTTCCTCTTTGATCTCTATTATTCTGATCCTGGAAGCGATTGGAATTATTTCCACGCTGATTCTGACTGCTACTGGCCTCATCCTTCTTTTTCGGATCTTCATTTCGGCCACCATATGACCGTCCACCAGATCATCCACCGCGACCTCTTCCGTTTTGTCTGCTCTCGAACTTCTTGTTCAACTTTTCCTCTACTTTTAGGGCAAATTGGTATGCCTCCTCAATACTGTTCATTCGAACCAGATTCAACTCCTCCTGAATGCTTGCCCTTAACCCATTAAGGTATCGGGCAACTTTCTCCTTATCAGCTTCGGCATGGCCTGTTCTAATCAGGAGTCGATAGAACTCCTCTGTATACTCCTGAACAGATTTTCCTGCTTGCTTCAAACTTTGCATTTTCTTCAGTAGGTCAAGCTCATAATCAACAGGAATGAACTTTCCCTTCAATTTTTCCACCATCCGATCCCATCTTGTGATTTTATCTTTTCCTCTTCTATTTCGCTCCAATTGAATTTCTTGCCACCAGATCTTCGCATGACCTTTCAGTCTGGCCTTCGCAAATTTGACCCTATCAGGATCCTCAACATCTTCATACTCAAAATATTCCTCACATTCATTGATCCAGTCGATCAATTCTTCTGGGTTAAGATTTCCAGAAAATGTAGGAACCTCAATCTTAGGTCTTTTCCCAATCTTGGAAATCGCCCGAAAAAGTCTTTCTTCCTCCTGGTTCACAATTTCAACTTCTCCTTCTTGATATTCTTCTTCGGCTTCATCCTCACTTTCATCTCTGACATTAAGATTCATTCCTCTACGAATCTCTTCTTGCAATGCTCGCACTTGTCTCTGCAACTCTCTAACCTTAGGTGTCACAACACCAGGTCTTCCGCCACGTTCTCTTCGTGGAGGCATTTTCTCGATGCGCGCTGAAACCCTAACCACGGTCCTGGTGCAAGCTACCTCACAGTCGGCGATCTATTTACACACTCAAGAACTCCTACTCTGATACCACCTGATGAAGGGTGCTCCCCTTAATACCACAAACACATAACAGAAATAGAGAAACAACAACAATATGCAAGAACAGAAAATTGGCTTCTTATTATCTCCACAAATGTGGAATTACAAACTTTCAGAATTACAATATGCAAAGCCACATGGGCATTCCCTTACAATATTCTGTAGGACAAAGCCTCGAACTATTACCCAGAACTACTACCCCAGAACTATTCTGAACTACCTAAGACAATAATACAGCCTTCCTTATATAGGCAATTTCCACCGCCCGAGAAGGTTCCAGAAATTTAGCCCTAAGGGCCGACCAAACTTAGAATTATTTTATTTTTCAATTTATTACATCAAAGTTGGCTCAAAATAACTTTTGAAACCCGAACATAAATTTTGAAGGAAAATTATTTTCCGCCATTTCAGGTGACCCGACTTCCGAAGATCATAAGTCATCACCAATTGACCCGATTGACTATTATAACCCCATTTCAGAAATGCCACGAAGCGCTCTACAAGCTTGACCGGCGCAAGCGCTCGTCACCCAAATTTTCAACCTCATCCGGGGCCTCTAAAGCCTTCAAAACTAAGTTCAAAATTTCTGTACCCTGCTGCCAATACCGAAAATCTTCAATATCTTCCAATATACACTTGATCTGGCAATGAAACTTTACTGGCAGACTTATATGACCAAAATGAACCTCCAAGAAAGAAATCAGATCATTCTGAGCACATGCAAAAATTACCAAAAATAGTAACTTTCCATAAATAGCAGCTCTGCACTAAAATAGCCCTTATTGAAAATAAAAATAGAAATTTTTTTTTTTTTGGGTGATGCAAGATTGCTCTTACACCCAGGATGCTCCTGCATCACTTCATCATCAATTTAATTTTTAGTTTCAAAAGAACAATGTAAATTGAATTAAGAGAACATGATCTCATTAACTCAAATGTCACAAAAATCATTCGAGATCTATATAAATCATGATGTAGTTTTAGCCAATTTACATAAGCATTAATTTTGTCAATTCGAAATCATTTGTATGGCATAAAATCAAGTAACTAGATCATCAAGAAATTCTCATAATAATATCCTAAAAATTCATCAACATATTTATCACCTAACCTTTAATCCTTCACATAATTTCACATCACAACACTAATTCAAATAGTGATTAATCATTTTCCTAAATGACTCATCAACATATTTGTACCCAAACTGTAACATCTCAGTATTTATCTAAATCATTATCTTAATGTCAGTTATAATGTATCATAAGGTCAACAATCAACATCTTGTGTAAGGAAAGCATCTAACAAAAATTTAGTCCCATCACCTATTGTAATCAAATTCTTGTCAAAAAGATAAAATCATATTAATTCATTAAAAACCTTAGGATAATTTACTAGGTCTGTCATACTGATAAATCAAAAGGCTTTGATGGGTTTAGGATGAGGCCTCACACACTCCGATTGAAAAAGGCCCTTCAATTTTGATGAATTCTTGTATGAACAAAAGGGTTAAAAACCTCCTGCATGATTAGGAATGCCTCTTTGATTGGATCATTTTAGAGATCAATATGCTGCAGAATAATTTACCCTCAATTTATAAATTAGATGAAATTTTGGCCATCGTACGATCTTTGGCTTAAGGGATCAGTTACCTCAACCAAGATCATGAACAAAAAATAAATAAGCTTGAGGAAACTATCAAGGTGACACAAGAGAAACTGGATGTGGTGTTGGCTTTGAGAAAGATAGAAATGAATGACACCACTGAGGGTAGAAGGAAATTAAAATAAAAATCTAAGGTTGTTCATATCCTCTTTAAAGGAAAGTCCATTTCACCTTTTAGAAGTTCCAAAGCTGACAAGAAGGATGTTGATGTGGATGCAGTGATTCACTCAAGCATGTTGGGAATTTTTATGATGTAAGGCAAGGGCTAGTAGAGGCCAAACAATGGCAGACCCTAATGAACCAAGCCTACTCAACACATGCGAAAGCAAATAAACAACAAGAATGAGGGAGAGAATGCAGAAGCTTTCATATATTTCATCAAATAGAATGATACATGCTAGGCTGTAAGGCCTTCCTAGTTAGGGCCAAATATTACAATGATTTAAAAAAGTCCTCAAACATGTGAGAATCTGATGCTAATCTCTAATCTTTCTATCTCCTATCTTCTACCAAAAATTCATCCCCTAAACTACAACCAAACAACTACATTTATACAAGAGTCTACCGAACTGAGTCAGCCTTCAGATCCACAATCAATGGAAGGAATGGTTAGATCTAGGACCACACACTTCCCAATGATGGATTCCAACATTAAATTTGTGACTCATAATAAATGCACAAGTTGGCTCAACAGGAACTCAAAAAAAACCACTCAGTAAGAAAGGATGACCAAGCAACAAACAAGCCTCATTGAGCACTAGAAAAATAACCGACCACCTAATACATAACTGACCGCACTCAGTAACCAAAGGAAACTGACCAAATCAGTCAAAGCAGGAATGGAGCAACACAGACAAACTCCAAAATGTTTTTGGTGACACAGGATTGCCAAGGACCCAAGATGCTCCTGCATCAGACACCTAGGGTTATTTTGAAATGATTCTTCGAATCATTTGGTAGGTCTTGTCTGAGCTACATCCAACTCAAACTGAGAAATCTAAGAACTATCTTCCATTAGTCTATTCTTCCACTTTACTATATATTCAATGTACTATTTTTCTCTTGTACTCTTGCCAACTATTTCCTTCAAAATTTGTTCAACTTCTTCATTCCACTTCTTAGGATATTCTATTGGTACTGTCATTTCTTCATTAGGCTCATGATACTCATACAAATCAGTAATGCTAAAAATTAGGGATATGTCCATGTCATCAGGTAACTCAATCTCATATGCATTTCCATTGTCAAATTTCTTCAAAATCTTGCAAGGTCCAAAATTTTTCATCTTCAGCTTCCCATATGTTCCAACAAGAAATCAACCCTTCTTCAAATGAACCATCACTTCATCACTAACATTGAAAGTCTTATGTCTTCTTGATCTATCATCTCTATCTTTATATTTCTGATTACTATCTTCTAGCTTTAGCTTCACATCTTCATGCAATGTCTTCATATACTAAAAAAATTTTACTCCTTCAGCACTTCTCTTATTTTCATGAGAAATGTCTCTCAAATTCGATATATGTCTCAATTGTGTTCCATTCACAATCTCAAATGGTGTATTTCGAGTACTCATATTCACTGAATTATTGTATGCAAACTCTGCTTGTGCCAACATAGAATCCCAATTAATCGTTGTGTATCCAACTACACATCTCAAAAGATTTCCCAAAACTTTTGTTCACAACTTCAGTCTGTCCATCAGTTTGTGGGTGAAATGTAGAACTATATTTTAACTCAGTGCCAAATTTCTTCCAAAGAGTTTTCCAAAAGTATCCAACAAATTTACTGTCTCGGTCAGAGATAATACTCTTCAGTAATCCATGCAATCTGATAATTTCCTTAAAGAAAAGAACTACTACATGTACTGCATTTGATGTCTTTCGACATGGTATAAAATGTGCCATCTTAGAAAATCTATCCACACCAACAAATATAGAATCATTACCTCTTACTGTCTTTGGTAAGCCAAGAACAAAGTCTATACTGATGTCAATCCAAGGTTTCTCAGGTACAACAATCAGTACATACAATCCAGTATTCTGACTTACTCCTTTTGCAACTTGACAAATTCCATAAATTTTCACAATTTTTTGAATATCTTTATACAACTGCAGCCAAAAGTACTTCTCCTTAAGAAAATTCCATGTTTTATCAATACCAAAACATCCACCCAAACCACTACTATGCTTATCCTTTATCAAATTAGATCTCATTACTGAATAAATTTAAACAACATACCTTCCTGATTAAAATATTCATCCCATTTAGTTTTTTTGTTGATCTTGAATAGGTACTCTGCACATTTTCCATGGCTCAGAAAAATCAAGGTCAAACTCATAAGAATCTCTCATCTCATCGAAAGCAAGAACTTCAATTTTCATCTCGGTCATCAAAGATCTTCTTCTACTCAATGCATCAACAACTCGGTTAGTGACTCCACTCTTATGCTTTATCACAAATGTGTAACTCTGCAAATACTCAACCCATTTCATATGTCTCTGATTCAGCTTATTCTAACTACCCAAATACTATAAAGCCTTATGCTCAGTATACAACACAAATTCACTTGGTATCAAATAATGTCTCCATTTATTCAGTGCTTGAACAATAGCATAGAATTCTTGATCATACATAGAATATTTCCTTCTAGCATCATTCAACTTTTCACTAAAGAAAGCAATAGATTTACCTTCTTAACTCAACACAGTTCCAATTGTACTTCCACTTGCATCACATTCTACTTGAAATACCTTACAGAAATTAGGTAATGCCAAAATAGGTAATTCGACAACCTTCTACTTCAGAGTCTCACAGCTTTTGTTAGCTCTATGTGTCCACTTGAATTCTCTTTTTTCTCCTCTCATAGTCTCAGTCGTAGCATTACAAATTGAACTGAAATTCCTTATAAACTTTCAATAAAAACTTGCCAAACCATGAAATGATCTTACCTCACTAGCATTCACAGGTGTAGGTGAATTCAAAATAGCTTCAACCTTTTCAGGATCCATCTTCAAACCATCAACTGAAATAAAAAATCCCAAATACACAATCTCCTCTTTCATGAATGAACACTTTTTCAGATTTATCAACAACTTTTCTTCTTTCAATCTCTACAAAACTTGTCTAACATGCAACAATTTTTCTTCTCTAGTCTTACTAAATATCATAATATCATCAAGATATACAATCACAAACTTACCCAATAATTTATACAAAACTTCAATGATCAACCTCATAAAAGTACTCGGTGCATTAGTTAAGCCAAAAGGCATAAACAACCACTCATACAAACCTTCTTTTGTTTTGAAAGAAGACTTCCATTCATCACCTTCTCTGATTATGATCTGATAATACCTACTTTTCAAATCAATTTAGGTAAAATACTTTTCTCCATTCAAATTGTCCATTATGTCATCCATTCTTGTTATAGGAAACCTATACTTCACTGTTATCTTATTAATTGCTCTAGAATCAGTACACATTCTCCATTCTCCATTCTGTTGGAGATTTTCCAGCAGGCCAATACTGACTATATGTTTTTCATTGATGAAAACATATGGAATGAAACATACGTGGATGAATTATGAAGTAAGCCTTAAGTATATGTAGCATGGACATGATATCAACATGATATCATGGGTGCAGAGGTTAACTGTTAGTACATATAGTTATATAGTAGCAGGTGTCAGTAGTGTTCCTGACAGAGTAACAAGAAGTTTTCTATGTATGGTTGTCCATACAGATATCATGGAGCCTTGTGTGCTTGGATATATGATGAGGACATATTATTGATATTAAATTCATGGACGTAGAGTCTAATGATTAGTAGAAGTGAAGATATGCATTTGCTATTCACCAGTCATAGTTTCCTGTATTTGTTCAGAAGAGGTGACAGCGATTTTATTGGTTCTAGAGTTGTGCCTATAATTATGATATGCACCCTCAAAGTTAAGCTTAGAGAAGAGTTAGTGATGTTTGATTAAGAGCGCATAAAGTAATTCAGCTTGAGGAGAAAGATCCAATTCTTTTGGTAGAGCCGATAGTGTGTAGCGTGCGTCTACAATTATCTTATTGGATAGGTCCCAGAATGTGTTGTGTGTTTAGTAGAGCTCACTGATTGGTTATTGGAGTTTGTTATGGTTTCTCTAATATTATTTCAAGGTGGTTCTAATAGGCCATCTTGATTATATCATTTAGAGGAAAGATATTTATATGCAACCATTTATGATTGCTTAAGTGTGGTTCATAGTTGATAAGAAGAGCAGAGCAGAGTGTGCAAAGTGTTGATCCATCAGAAGAAGGTCTATGTGACCAAGTAAAGTATGAGTGCTATACATTGGAACTAATCCAAACATCAGGTCAAAGTGCAGTTCACCAAGATCCAAATACAATGTGTATCTGTTATTCAGAAGGTTGTAGTCTTTGCCCCTTTGAGTAGTGAGCTCTCAGACAGTGCATCCTCTCTCCTAATAGGGACTATTGTAAAAGAATCCTAACAGGGTTCAACCCTTGACTAGGTCTACTATACTAAATATATTATAAAGCAACTCTTAACAAGGTTAAGGATCTTCTAACAAGGATCATAGTACACTAGTGCAGAATATTAGTGGGTGTCAATTCCCACTAGGGTTTTTACCTATTTGGGTTTCCCCATAACCAAAATCTTGTGTTGTGTTCAAGTGTTCTTCATTTATATTTATGCTTTATGTTTAAGTATACCTAACTGGACAAAGAATTGAAACTTGTAGAGAACTGATTCACCTCCCATCTCAGTTATCTCTTGGGACTATTCCTAACAATTGGTATCAGAGCCAAGTGCCTCAGAGATAAAGTTTAATAGCTTGAGGTTGACCAGATGGCTTACTTTAGAAGAGAAAGTCCTAAGTTTGATGGAGAGAATTGTCTTTATTGGAAGAACAATATGGTGACTCATTTATAGTGCATTGCTTTTGAATTTTTTGATGTAACTATCAAAGTAGTCAAGATCCCTTCCCTGGAAGACCTTGCAAAGGATGATGCTACTGATAAGAAAAAATAATTATTTCATCAGAATGCAATTGCCAAAGAAGCCCTTATCAACACCCTATCTGATGGTGAGTTCTTAGAAATAAAGAAGGTAGATACAACCCACATAATATGGAAGTACCTAGAAGACATATTTGAAGGAGACAAACAAGAAAAGGATGTGCATAGAAAGACATGGAAGAAAAGATACAATGAATTATAAATTTTACCTAAAGAAAACATTAGAGCCTACAATCAAATGATCAATGAAGTAGTTGCTATAATAAAAAACAATGGTGGAGAGATTTTAGAGGAGGAGATTATGGATAAGTTAATGACTACACTCACTCCAGAATATGAAAGCAAGATCAACATCCTTGATGAGACCATGGAGCTTACATCAAATTTTAAGAGAGAGACCTTGATCACCAAAATCTCAGCTTTTGAGATTTCAAGATTGAAGACAAAACCTAAAAGCGAGATAGCCTTCAAAGCAACAGTTCATGGTAAGAAATTTGCAAACACTTCTAGTAATTTTGATGATGATGATGAAGAGAAAACTTAAGATGATTTCATTGCTATGATTTTGAAGAGAGAAAAGAAAGGAAAAGGAAAATATGAAGGTCAATTTCTAGTTAAATGCTTTTCATGTAATAAGATTGGTCACTTTTCATCTAAATGTCCCTTAAGAGCTAGAAAGTTAAAAAATGACTACAAGCCTAAATTCTCTAAGGAATGTTACTAAGTTGGAGATAGAGTCTTAGATGATGATTCAGATGAAGAAGAAATACGATTCATTTATATCATAGAGAAAATGAATAATAAGATAGATCATGAAGATAAGAAAGAGAATCAAGAGCTAGCATTAATTTCACAAGCTGATATAAGGATAGATTGGATTATAGACAGTGGATGTTCACATCACATGACAAGTGATAAAAATATATTTTTTCATCTGGAAAAATACAATGGTGGCATGGTAAGATTTGGAGATAACACTCCTAAACCCATAGTTGGTATAGGAGCCATCACCTTGGATGGAAAGAATAGTACTCACGATGTTCTCTATGTAGATGGTTTGAAACATAACCTTCTTAGTGTTGGATAGTTACATGGAAAAGGTTATCAGTTGGAGTTCAAAGATGAAAAATGCATCATTAACAACAAAGATGGTGTTATGATTGCATCAGGCTCAAATACTAGAGGTAATCTTTTCCAACTCAATTAAGAAGAAAGTTGTTTTGTTGCTAAAGTTGATGACAGATGGTTGTGACATAAAAGACTATGTCATATCAAATTTGATAACATCGTAAAGATAAGAAATGTAAAGGTAGTAAGACATCTACCTAGCATAGAAAAACCAATTGATACTATATGCAGGAATGTGTGATGGGAAAGAATGTGAGAAATTCATTCAGGAGCAAGCACAATTTAGTAGAGAACAAGTTGGATCTGATTCATACAGACCTATGTGGTCCAACTCAAACAAGATCATACTATGGAAAAAGGTGTTTCATTTTGTTTGTTGATGATTATACTAGGATGATGTGCGTTGTGGTCTCAAAAGGTAACTCAGAAGCATTTGAGAAGTTCAAAATATTCAAAGCTAAGGTTGAGAATAAATTTGGACTAAAGATAAAATGTTTGAGATTGGATAGAAGAAGAGAATTCACCTCTGACAGTTTCTATGAGTACTATGAAGAACATGGCATAATAAGATAGTTGAGTTCACCTAGAACCCCTCAGGAGAATGGAATTGTAGAGAGAAGGAATAGAATCATCCTTGATATAGCACACACCATCACGATTGAAGGAAAAGTTTCACACACCTATTGGAGAGATGCGGTCAATACAATAGTCTACACCATCAATAGAATTCAATTGAGGCCTGGCACTAACAAAACACCATATGAGCTATGGTTTGGTAATGTTCCCATAGTGAAATACCTTAGAATCTTTGGAAGCAAGTGCTACATCAAGAGGGATGAAGTAGTAGGCAAGTTTAATGCAAGAAGTAATGAAGGTATTTTCCTTGGTTACTCTACTAAAAGTAAAGCTTATAGATGTTTCAATTAAAGATTGAAAAAGATCATTGAAAGTGCTCATGTTAAGATTGATGAAAATTTTATGGTTCAAGAAAGATATCATGATTACTCACCCACGATTGAAGAAGAACCATGACCCTCCACTAGTGAAATAGTTATTGAAGAAATGTTTGACAATATTGATGTGTTATTCAATGACCTTGAGAAAAGTGAAGAACAAATTCCTAAAGATGACGAGTCAGCATCACCTAAAGTTCCAAAGTTTACATCTAGAAACCATTCCTAGAAAGACATCATTGGAGATTAGAGTGGAAAAGTCTTAAAAATGTCACAAGCAAAGAACTCAGCTAGCAGTGATGTGGTATATTTACTATCTCAGATTGAACCTTTAAGTGTTGAAGATGCATGTAATGATTCAGATTGGCTTGATGCTATGAAAGAAGAACTTGATCAGATTATTAAGAATGACACTTGGGAACTAGTCCCAAGACCTAGTGATAAGAATGTGATTGCAAAAAAATGGATATTCAAAAACAAGTTGAATGAAGATGGTACAATAGTAAGAAACAAAGAAAGGATAGTATGTAAGGGATATGCGCAAAGAGAAGGCATTGAATATTCAGACACATTTGTACCAGTAAGAAGATTAGAAGCTATTAAGTTATTTCTAGCTTATGCTATAGTAAAAAAATTCAAGGTTTATTAGATGGATGTCAAGTCAGCATTCTTGAATGGAGATTTGAAATAAGAAGTATACATTGAGCAACGGGAAGGATTCACTTTATCAGATAGACCTAATATGGTATGTAGATTGAAGAAAGCCCTTTATGGACTTAAGAAAACCCCTAGAGCATGGTATGAGAGACTAGATGGATACTTAACAAAGATTGGATTCAAGAAAGGAGCAGCAAACTGTAATCTATTCATAAGAGAAACATCTGAAGGCTTACTACTTGTATCTATATTTGTTGATGACATTATCTTTGGAGGTAATGATAAACTAAGTACAAATTTTTTTAAAAAAAATTCAGAATGAGGTTGAGATGAGTATGATTGGTCCTATCAAATATTTTATGGTTCTAAATGTGCAACAGATAGAAAAATGAATTTTTATTAATCAGTCCAAGTATGTGAAAGAGATACTAAAGAAATTCAAGATGGATGATTGCAAGCTAGTAGGAACACCTATGATCACTGTTTGCAAGCTTACAAAAGAAGATGACTCACTAGCAGTGGATACAACATTGTACAAGTCTATAATTCGTAAACTCATATATCTTACTCAGACTAGACCTGATATTTCCAATGTAGATGGCATAGTTGGAAGATTCGCAACAAGACCTAAGAAAATTCACCTCATGGTAGTAAAGAGAATATTCAGATACTTGCAGAGCCTTATAGATTATGGTTTATGGTATCTATTACCCTAATTTTTCATATGCATGCAAATTTGTCCAATTCCCATTTTAGGGTTTGTATTTTTATCCTTCCAAGTACTCTACAAAATTTCATGGATTTATCTATCCCCCCTGGTCTCTGCAATTGTTTCTAGGTCCCTAGCTAGGTGAAAAGTCCTTAAAAATATTCATAAAACTAGTCATTGTGTTAGAAAACCCTTTGGCCTATTATATTTCTTTGTTACTTTATCAGCCACTTAAGTCCCTTCATTTCACATGTGCATTTTAAAATCCTTCAGTTGCCAAATCTTGGATTCCTGATGGTTAACCCCTTAACATTCAGTGATCCCGCAAGCGGTTACCATTTTGGTTGGCAGTCTCAGTTTAGTAGCCAAATCAAGATTCTAGATCTACGATCGTCGCATGATCTCATGGCCTTGAAAGATTCCATGAGATCTTACAATGATCGTCGATCTTCCTTTTCCTTCAGCACAGTATCTTGTCAGTGGGACCGGTGCTACCTGATTTGATTTGGTAGTTTCTGATTCGTCAGGGGTTGGTGATTCGGTTGTTTGTTAGTGGGGCCATTGTCAGGAAATGTGCTACATGTATCCAAGGGGGTGGCATTTGATTGGTTAGTGAGGGTACAGGATGGAGATAGGTCAGTAGGGGCCCAGCGGGCTTCCTTTCCTTTCAATCCAATGATGGTAGCATGATCGCAAGGGCCCATAATATTCTTTGTGATCATGCAACAACCATTGATCTTGCTTTATCTCTAGGGTCTGTCAGGTGGGTCCTTTTCTGGTGACATGCTTGGTTTCTATTGGTTGGCTAGGTGATAGCTTGGATCTACAGTGGGACCATGTTAGAAGGTCTGCAAATGTGTCAGAAAGGCAAAGATCTATAGTGGTCACATGATCTCATAGAATCTTCTGACCCTATGAGATCATGTGACAACTGTCTGATGAGAATCTCCAGATCATGGGTCTGATGTGCTACCTAGCACTAATGTGCTCACATACGATTGGCTGCAATATGATAATGGGGACTCATCTATCAATCTGATCTATTGTGGGTCTCAATTCTAAGGGGATCTATGATGGGAGCATGATTGGAATCCAGTTCTCAGTGGGTCCATTGTCAGAGCTTGCTGAGGTGTTTTCTGATGATGTGGCCGGAGCAAATAAAAGAATGCCAAGTGGAAAATGGGCCCAGGGTTAGAAAGGTTCTGCAAATTAGTGACTAAAGGTTTGTCTTTTGTTCACCAGACTTAATGAGGGTCAGTTAAAACAATTAGTGGTCCTTTGACCAATGAGAAAAGGTAACCCGAGGTGGACTTGAGGTTAATTCTATAGACGACTGGTTCCTGAGTAAATAAGAGGATCTAACGGTCATGTTTTAAAAAGAGATTGAGATTCAAACGATGGCCTTCAATAGAAGAAAAGTGTGGTGCCACCTATTAGCTGTTAATATTCAAATTTTAAATATCTCTCTATAGGGTTTTTGCTAGGTTTCGATCCAATGGTCAGTTGCTACAAAATGGGTAGCTAAAATATATGTTTCAAGGATGATTGCAGTTAGGGAAAATGATGTGAAGAGCTGCGTAGCCATCACAGGTCATTTCTTACTTTCTAAGAGTACCAATTTGAGAATTCATGGTGAGACTTTGTGCAGGAAAGTTGATGGATCTAGGTTGCTTGTCTGCAGGTTGATGTAGTACAAGGATGGGCATGCAAAGATGAATATCTGATCAGTTGAGATATTTGCAGAAATAACATTTATGATTAGATTTGTTTGAGTTAGGGTTGGCTATTATTTTATGTCAAACATATGTAACCCTAGTTAGGTTTTTTTACTCTTGCCTGTGTGCAGTTGAGTATGTATATATTATATTTTTGGAACTTTTGAGCTCAGAGTTAGACAATTGTAAAAGGAATTTCACTTTTCTTAAGGGTCATCTGTGGTATCATTTTTTACCCTCTGGCTTATAGAATTGTAAATCTTTCATTGATCATTCAAACATTGCAGAGGTATTTTTTGACAATTCCTCATGTCCCTATGCTTCCTTGTCTAAATTATCTCTTATTGGATTAAAGTATATGATGTTTTCTGGTGATATCTTAGGGTTCTTGATCCCTCTTACTTTCTGTAATTATGTGTGTTATTGTGTTTGATCTGATTTAGATGTTTTGTGGGTATACTTCAGCCCCCTAATAGTCTTGTCTCAATCCTACACTGAGTTGCAGAAGTGAATGTTTGCTTGTAGGTCATAAGTTGTGTCTTCTGTTCAGGCCCTCCTATGAAACACTTATGCAAGCCTATTAAGTAAGTAGTGACCTACTAGGCCTAAGCCCTTCATTGATTCCATTCCTCTATACTAAGATCCATACCCTAATTTTGGTGTATCACCTAGTAGGTAGTTTTCTTTCAAGTCATTTCCCTTTTCAAGCATTCCTTCTGTCCCTTTCCCTCAAAAGTTTACTTTTCATATCTAGAAGCAAATTAGGGTGATTGTCCAAGAGGAACTAGCCTAGAACCTAAAGGTCTCATCTTAGTTAGCATAGGTCCCATAACCTAGAGATGATTCCCATGTTATACTAGGTTATCAAGACTATGAGAGCTTGAGACAAGGGTGCAAACTTAGTGTATAACAATTCTGGCATGCCCGGTGGGACCACTACTAGTAAAAGAATTAGATTCATGTTAAAGTTATGCTATCTCTGACATACAGACTACATAATATAGACTTTTAGAAGTTGTTCTATTAGGTATATCTGGAGACTCCACTGATTTCAAAGATCTAGGCCAACCTTGTTTAAGGTTTATGAGAAAGATTGAGATTAGGAGCTGAAAGCCTACTCAATTTTTAGAGTTTCCCTCAAAGGGAAGTCATAAAGGTAAGTCAACTCAAAGAACATCCCCTACAAGGAGAGTTCAATCAACACCACTGAATACCTCAAAAAGGAGACCTTTTCCCTTTCATTCCAAAAGGAGGGGAAGATCTCTAACTAGAGATCTAGAGGAGGATTCAAATCCAGTAGCAAATATAGCTCATATAGTTGTTAATCTTTAGATTCCAACTCCTACAATGGCTAGACAATTTTCCTTTGCACCATTCAACCAAGGGAGTCCATTATCCTTTTCTCAACATCATGATGTGCCCTTGGTGGCACTAAAGAGTATACTTGATTTCACTGGTGAAGGGAAGACAACTACTTTTGAACATATAAGAGATGTGACCACCATATGTAGCATACACAATATTACTCAAGAAGATGTTGCCACAAAATTACTAGCAGCCTCTCTAAAAGGTAGGGCTCTTGAATGGTTTAGAACTCTAACTGTTGGTTCTATTACTTTATGGGATGAATTAGGAGATGCATTAAGCAAGCATTTTGAGGATAAATCAGAAAATTTGTCTCTAGTTGAGCAGTTAACAACTATTAAGAGAGACCCTCAAAAGCAAATGATAGATTACAATAGTAGATTCCTCAAAACATGGAATAGAATTCTAGTTTCTATAAGACCATCAGCTAACCATGATTTCCTATACTACTTACAAATCTTGAATGGTCAAATTTTTGTCATGCTCCAGTCTATGGGTGGTACTTCTTTACCCCAAGCTTTTGACATAGTTGTCAGGGCTAAAAATTGTTTAATCCAAGCAGGCATGATTGCTAGAAGGCCTCCAATTCCCATTTTTCCTAGCCTTCAGCCCACTACACCTACACAAGTACCCCCATTTACCCCTATTCCCACCATATTAGCACCTCAGGCCAGTACTAGTGGTTAAGAGCCTACAACTAGTTTCTCTCAAGAGCTGCAAGAAATAAAGAATAGCCAACAAAGTAGTTAGTAAGAAATGACAAATTTGTTGCAAACCTTGACTAAAGAGGTTACAAACTTGAAGAAACAAGGTCAAGGAATCAGACCACCCTTTCAGCCACAAGGCCAATGTCCTAATCAACAATACCAGAATCAAGGACAACCTTATCAACAAAATAGGCCACCATACCAAGGAGGCTATCAAGGACAAAAGAAAAGTTTTAATCAGAGACCATTCCAACCATATAACCCTACACCTCTAAATTCTGCAAATCCAACACTTAAGGGATATGGTTCCTAGTCAAAATAATATGGCTATGGATAATGAATGGTGTTTTCCTTGTAATCAGCCTCATAATAAGGCTACATGTTCAAATAGATGGATAAACCAAGCTCTAATGGTTTAGAATGCCTCACAAGCTCAATCAGAGGCTTTGTCTAGTGGGTCAATTCCTCAACAAGAATCACAAGAGCATGAGACTACTCTCTTTAATTGGGAGCAACTAGACTTCAATGGAGTCAATGATGAAGTTGCTTTTGTTTCCTATACAAGAGCAAAAAGAAGGGCTCAAGACATGGAAAGAGAAGATTCTAATGCCAAAGCCACTACATCTATAGAGCCACTACAACAAGCTACTCCCATCACACCTAAGGAGGTTCCTTTCATCACAAGAAAGGAAGGCCAACAATCTAAAGAGGTGGAGCCCATCATGGTGAATGTACAACAAAGAGTACACACCTTGGAACATTTTAATATCATAGACAACATGAAGAAGTTGAATGTCACCATGTCTATGTGGGACTCTCTGGCTCTTCCAGGATAGCCTAAAATTTTGAAGGAGGCCATGACAGAAGTGACAACTCCTCAACCTACAAAAGAAGCTGCAAAGCCAGTGTTGGTTAACACTGATGAAGAAAATGAGGCTCCAAGTAGCAACTCCAAAGGCAATGCCACACAAGGTAGGAACTCAAAGCCACCTTCCTTTTATGTATCTCTAATTATTGGAAAATCTTTAGTGCATAATTGTATGGTAGATAGTGGAGCTACTAGCACTGTAATGCCCAAGAAAGTAGCTCACCAATTAGGACTAAAATATGAACCCTTTCAAAAGAAGGTCACACAACTTGATGGATCCTTAGTCAATACTATAGGTGTGGCCAAGGATTCCAGTCTAATCCTACATGCTAGTCCTAATTTTTCCATCCTCCTTGATATATACATCATAGATCTCCCTGCATTATTTCCTATATATCTTTCAAGGGAGTTTACAACTAAGATAGGAGGTTACCTATCTTTTGACTAGTCTCACGTGTTATTTCATACAAGGTATGGGACCAAGGTCACCATTAAGTCAGAACCATTAGCAGCACACCATATAGAACCATATGTGTCCAATACCATCAATGTAAACTTCCCTATATTTGATAACAGTGACTTCCAAACCACTAGTGAAGCAGACACAAAGATAGAGAGTATCCCTAATATTCTTCTAGATGAAAGGACTTTAGAGGCCCAAGAAAGCCTTGTTTGATTTTGGTTTGGGAAGTTATTTGATACAAGAAGGTGGATTCATAGTGCCAAGCCTTCTCAAAGAAGAAATTGATTCAGAGGATTAGAACAATCGGGTTTGGGAACTATATTTTGATGGAGCTAGAAGTAGACATGGTTCTAGTGGTGGTGTTATGTTAGTGTCCCCAAAAGGAGAAAGGTATTATACTACCTTTAGATTTAGTTTCTCCTACACTAGCAACACTGCAGAATATGAAAGTCTAGTCAATGGACTAGAGTGGGCTAGGAAAAGATAGCTTCAGGCCTTAAAATTTTATGGTGATAGTGAATTAGTTGTTAGCCAAGTAAGAGAGATAAGTGAAACCAAGAATGACACCTTGAGAGCATAAAAGCATAGAGTTTGGGATGCAATTGAAGATTTTTGTGCTTTCAATATTGTTGCTATCCCTAGGAAGCTAAATCAAAATGTAGATAGATTAGTTGTTGTTGGATGTCAGTATGACATTCCAAATAGTGTTTCAAAAGAGGTAGATCAACAGAATATCAAAGTGATTGTCAGACCTTCTATTCCTGATAATGATGTCAGTTGGCAAGTGTTTGACAATGATGAACAAATTTTTCATTTCTTGTTTGAAGAAGATGTTTTTTTAGAGCATAATCAAGATAGGCTATCACAAAACTATGGTGATCAAGTGATATAACTTAAGTCTAATAAGATTCCTAGAGGTCTTGTTACCTTAGAGACTATCTTCAACAAGGATGATGAAGTTAAGAAGAACAAAGCTAGCTTGGTAGTCCAACAAGAACATTGTGTTGAACTAGAGTTGGAACCAGGTAAGAGCTTACAATTTGGAAAAGTGAACACTAAATTGTAAAAGCAAGCTTACACTCAGTTATTCAAAGAATTCAGTGATGTTTTTGAATGGAAATATGAAGACCTCAAGGGTTTTGATCCTACCCTTTCCCAGCACACTATTGAATTAGAACCTAATGCCAAACCAGTGAGGCAAAAGAAGAGGCCTATTAATCACAAGCTTGAGCCACTTATGCATAAGGAAGTACTCAAACTAATAGAAAGTGGTAGCATTTTCCCCATCAAGCATACTAGTTAGGTTTCCAACCTTGTTCCTGTTAGGAAGAAGAATGGGGAGTTGAGGTTATGTGTTGACTTCAGTGATCTTAATAGAGCCTCATTAAAGGACCACCATCCATTATCCTCTATGGAAAAAATCTTACAATGTGTCTCTAGATTTGAGAGATTTTCATTATTGGATGGCTATTCAAGATACAATCAGATCCTGGTGAATGAAGAGGATCAATACAAGACTACATTTACAACCAAGTGGGGAACCATGGCTTATCAAAAGATGCCCTTTGGTTTGTAAAATGCAAGTGCTACATTTCAAAAGGCAATGGATATGGCCTTTAAAAGCCTCATGTACAAGTTTGTACTAGTCTACTTAGATGACATAATTGTCTATTCGAAGCATGTAGCAGATCACATCAAACATTTGAGAAAGATTTTTGAAAGGTGTAGAGAATTTAGGATATCTCTTAATCCCAAGAAATGTGTGTTTGCGGTCCATGAAGGAAAATTGTTAGGATATGTAGTATCCAAAGAAGGGATCACAGTAGATCCTAAGAGAATTGTAGCTATCTTAGAGCTACCCCTGCCACATCATAAGAAAAGTCTCCAATCCTTCATAAGAAAGATTAATTTTGTTAGGAGGTTCTTGCCTAACATTGCATATTTACTCAAACCCTTGATAGCCATGTTAAAGAAGATTTCAACTTTTAGTTGGACCAAAGAAGGGAGAGTCAATTTCCAAGCTATCAAAGAGGCCTTAACAGAGGCTCCTACCCTCTTAAACCCAAATTTCAATAAGGATTTCATCCTTTATGCTTATGGAGGTCATGATGTTGTGTCTACAATGTTGACTCAAGAAAATTTAGATGGATTGGAGCAGCCTATTGCTTTCTTTGGCCAAGGTTCAGAAGAGTATGAACAAAGATACTCTTTTGTAGAGAAACATGTTCTTGCTGTGGCAAAGAGCCTTAAAAAGTTTAGATATTTGTTGACCCATAGCAAGGTACACTTGAAAGTTACTCATCCAAGTGTCAAAGAATTTTTTCTTTCCAAGGACCTAAATGAGAAAAGAGCTGGTTGGATCACCAAGGTGATGGAATATGACATAGATATTCAAACTACCAAGTTGGTTAGAGGAAGAGGTCTTTGTGAACATTTGGCAGGGGATGAGAGTTCAAAGAAATTAGAGCAAATAGATGCATCTCTAGTGGTGCATTCTGCAGAAGAACAAGCCAAGGCAACAAGTTGGTTGCCTAATATGATCAATTACTTGAAGATAGGACAATGTCATGTAGATTTGGATTCAACAAAAAGAAGGTATTATAGATTACAATCTATTCCTTTTGTGCTGATAGATGAATTTCTTTTTAGAAAGGATCACAATGGTGTCCTTTTAAGATGCATTGATTCTGAAAAGATAGCTGATGTCCTGTTTGAATTTCATGATGGACCTTCTAGAGGTCACTTTTCTCCTAGGACTACTGCTTTTAAGATCATGAGGGTAGGATACTATTTGCCATCTATCTTTAAGGACAGCCATGAGTATGTGAGAAAATGCATCAGGTGTGCCATGTTTGCAGGAAAAGAAAGGCTTGCAGCCTTGCCCCTATAGCCAGTTAGAATAGAGCAGCCTTTCATGAGATGGGGTATAGATTTCATTGGCATGATCAATCCTCCATCTAGTGTAGGACATAAATGGATAATCACTACAATAGATTACTTCACCATATGGATAGAAGCAATTGCCTTAAAAGAATCAAATGAGAGTGCTGTCTTGAGTTTTTATGATGATATAATTCACAGATTTAGCACTCCTAATTCCATAATTTCAGATAATGCATCAGAATTCACATGCCTCAAAGTCTCAGAGTGGGTAGTAAGAAATGGCATTTATTTGAATACAAGTTCTAATTATTACCCCCAAGGCAATGGTTTAGCAGAATCAACAAACAAGAATTTGATTAGGATAATCAAGAAGACTCTGCAAGACAATTAGAGGGATTGGCATACTAAGCTGAGGTCTGCATTATAGTTAGACAGAATTACCCCAAAGAAGATCATTGGGAATTGTCCTTATATGCTAGTGTATGGCAGAGAGGCTAAGTTGTCCATTTCAACTGAATTACTAGCTTTGGACTTAGCCACTCAATATGAACTATTTGAGGAAGGGGATCCCTTATAGATCAGACATGCTCAGCTCATGGAATTGGAAGAACTCAGAGACAAATCAATGTAGGATATGGAATTCCATCAGATTCAAATAAAGAGGAGTTTTGACAAAAGAGCCAGGATCATAAATTCCAAGGTTGGAGATGTAGTCCTCAAGTGGGATGAGTTCAGATCCAAGCTTGGTAGACATACCAAATTTGACTCATTTTGGGGTGGACCATTTGTTATAATAGAATGCAAGGGATCTAATGCTTTTTAGCTATCAAATCTTGAAAGAGTTCCCTTGCCTATATCAGTGAATGGTTTCCACTTGAAGCCTTGCTTTGAGGTTAATCCCTCTCTGTAATTCTTGTAGATATGTGTGTTTTGTTGTTTCCCTATTTTCTAGGTTAGTTTCCTACTTTTTAAGAAGTTCCTTGAGCATAGCTTTAGTCCTATCTCCCTATGAGAATTTTGATCTTTGATGACCCCATGCCCAATGGATTGTTTATAGGCCACTGATCTATGTCTAGCAGGCTGAAATCTAGTAGAAATTGCCAAAATGTTACCCTAATTTTTCATATGCATGAAAATCTTGCCAATTTCCATTTCAGGGTCTGCATTTTTATCCTTCCAAGCACTCTCAAAAATTTCATGGCTTTATCTATCCCCCCTGGTCTCTGCAACTGTTTCTAGGTCCCTGGCTAGGTGAAAAGTCCTTAAAAATATTCATAAAACTAGCCATTGTGTTAGAAAACCCTTTGGCTTGTTATATTTCTTTGTTACTTTATCAGCCACTTAAGTCCCTTCATTTTGCATGTGCATTTTAAAATCCTTTAGTCACCAAATCTCCGATTCCTGAAGGTTAACCCCTTAACATTCAGTGATCCCGCAAGTGGTTACCATTTCGGTTGGCAGTCTTGGTTTAGTGGCCAAATCAAGATTCTAGATCTATAGTCATCGCATGATCTCATGGCCTAGAAAGATTCCATGAGATCTTGCAATGATCATTGATCTTCCTTTTCCTATAGCATAGTATCTTGTCAGTGGGACCGGTGCCACCTCATATGATTTGGCAATTTCTGATTCATCGACGGTTGGTGATTTAGTTGTTTGTTAGTGGGGCCATTATCAGGAAATGTGCTACGTGTATCTGAGGGGGCCACATTTGATAGGTTGGTGAGGGTACAATGTGGAGACAAGTCAACAGGGTCCCAGTGGGCTGCCTTTCCTTTCAATCCAATGGTGGTCGCATGATCGCAAGGGCCTAGAATATTCCTTGTGATCATGCGACAACCATTGATCTTGCTTTATCTCCGGGGTCTATCAACTGGGTCCTTTTCTGGTGAGGTGCTTGTTTTTTATTGGTCGGCTAGGTGATAGCTTGGATCTATAGTGGGACCATTTCAAAAGGTATATAGATGTGTTAGAAAGGCAAAGATCTATGGTGGTCGCATGATCTCATAGAATCTTCTGACCCTATGAGATCATGCAACAACCATCTGATGAGAATCTCTAGGTCGTGGGTTTGATGTGCTACTTGGTGTTGATGTATCGCGGGGTCCTAGTTCTAAAGGGATCTATGGCGGGCATGATCTGAAAGACTCTTTGGGGGCCATGAGATCATGCCCCCGCCGTTAGATTGGAATCTAGTTCTTAGTGGGTCTGTTGTCAGAGCCTACTAAGGTGTTTGCTGATGACGTAGCCAGAGAAAATAAAAGAATGCCAAATGGAAAATGGGACCAAGGTTAGCAAGGTTTCATGAATTAGTGACTAAAGGTTTGTCTTTTGTTCACCAGACTTAACCAGGGTCAGTTAAAACAATTAGCGGTCCTGTGACAAATGAGAAAAGGTAACCCAAGGTGGACTTGAGGTTAATTTTGTAGACAAACAGTTCTCAGGTAAATAAGAGGATCTAATGGTCATGTTTTAAAAGGAGATTGAGATTCAAATGATGATCGTCGATAGAAGAAAAGTGTGGCACCACCTGTTAGCCGTTAATATTCAAATTTTAAATATTTCTCTGCAGGGTTTTTGCTAGGTTTTGATCCAATGTTCAATTGTGACAAAATGGGTAGCTAAAATTTATGTTTTAAGGATGATTGTAGTTGGGGAAAATGATGTGAAGACCTGCGTAGCCATCACAGGTCATTTCTTACTTTCTGAGAGTACCAATTTGAGCATTCATGGTGAGACTTTGTGCAGGAAAGTTGATGGATCCAGGTTGCTTGTCTGCAGGTTGATGTAGTATAGGGATGGGCACACAAAGATGAATATCTGATCGGTTTAGATATTCACAGAAATAACATTTATGATCAATTTTTTTTGAGTTAGGGTGTGCTATTATTTTATGTCAAACATATGTAACCCTAGTTAGGTTTTTTGACTCCTGCCTGCGTGCAGTTGAGTATGTATATATTGTATTTTTGGAGCTTTTGAGCTCAGAGTTAGACAATTGTAAAAGGAATTTCACTTTTCTCAAGGGTCATCTATGGTATCATTTTTTACCCTCTAGCTTATGCAGTTGTAAATCTTTCATTGATCATTCAAACATTGCAGAGGTATTTTGTGACAATTCATCATGTCCCTATGCTTCCTTGTCTAAATTATCTCTTATTGGATTAAAGTATATGATGTTTTCCAGTGATATCTTAGGGTTCTTGATCCCTCTTACTTTCTATAATTGTGTATGTTATTGTGTTTGATCTGATTTAGATGTTTTTGTGGGTATACTTCAGCCCCCTAATAGTCTTGTCTCAATTCTACACCGAGTTGCAGAAGTGAATGTTTTCTTGCATGTCATAAGTTGTGTCTTATGTTCAAGCCCTCCTATGAAACACTTATGCAAGCCTATTTAGTAAGTAGTGACCTACTAGGCCTAAGCCTTTCATTGATTCCATTCCTCTATACTGAGATCCAAACCCTAATTTTGGTGTATCACCTAGTAGGTAGTTTTCTTTCAAGTCATTTCCCTTTTCAAGCATTCCTTCTATCCCTTTCCCTCAAAAGTTTACTTTTCATGTCTAGAAGAAAATTAGGGTGATTATTCAAGAGGAACCAGCCTAGAACCTAGAGGTCTCATCTCAGTTAGCATAGGTCCCACAACCTAGAGATGATTCCCATGTTATACTAGGTTATCAAGACTACGAGAGCTTGAGACAAGCATGCAAACTTAGTGTATAACAGTATCCTAATTCACAAAATGTTGAGCTTGATGTATACACTGATGTTGATTGGGTAGGATGCATAGATGGTAGAAAGAGTACATCAGGTGGAGCAGTGTTTCTTGGTGATAGACTTGTCACTTGGACAAGCAAGAAACAAAATTGTATTTCTCAGTCAATAGCTAAAGCAAAGTATGTTGTGGCAGCCTTGAATTTTTCTAGAATTATTTGGATCAAACAGATGATAAAGGATTTTGGAATTCAGATTGATTATCCTATTATTATTCACTATGATAACACTAACACTATCAATATGTCAAAGAATCTTGTGATGCATGCAAAGACAAAGCACATTCAGATCAAGTATCACTTCCTAAGAGAGAAAGTGGTAGAGAAAGAAGTCAAGTTAGAATATGTGAGTACTAAAGATCAGTTGGAAAATATATTCACAAAGCCCTTGCCTAAGGATACTTTTGAGTATCTGAGGGAGAAGTTGGGAGTAATTCCATTCCCTGATTCTACTTAAAAGAAAGAAGAAAAGGCATCATTCCTCAGGGACTGATGGAATCTTGACTACTCTACCTCAGGAGTAGTACCAGTTCTTAAAATGAATGGCATCCTTTTCCATTGATGTCAAAGGGGGAGTAATATACAAAGTCATGAAAAACAAAAGAAAAGAAGGAGAGGTATACTAAGGGGTAGTAGTATTCAGTCTTGGAAGCAGTTCAGCCGAGGAAATGGAGAATATTGAAGATTAGTGCAACAAAAGGAGGATTCATCTTTGGGGGAGTTTTTGATGAGGAAATGGACAATGTTATAAAATTATTTCTCATTGGATTGGTGGTGGTTTTTCATTCCACTTGTTGCCACCAATGCCAAAGGGGGAGATTGTTGGAGATTTTCCAGCAAACCAGTACAGATTGTTTGTTCGTCATTGATGACAACATATGGAAAGTAACATGCATGGATGACTTATGCAATAATCCTTAAGTATATGTAGCATGGATACGATATCAGCATGATATCATGGGTGCAGAGGTTAACTATTAGTATAGACAATTATATAGCAATTGATGTCAGTATTGTTCTTGACAGAGTAACAAGAAATGTTCTATGTATGGTTGTTCCTATGGATATCATGGAGCCTTGCACACTTGGATATATGATGAAGACATATTAGTTATGTTACATTCATGGACACAGAGTCTAATGATCAGTAGAAGTGAAGATATGCAGTTGTTATTCACCAGTAGTAGTTTCCTATGTTTGTTTAGAAGAGGCGACAAAGATTTTATTGGTTCTAGAGTTGTGCCTATCATTATAGTATGTGCCATTTAAGTTAAGCTTAGAGAAGAGTTAGTGATGTTTAGTGAAGAGTGCATAAAATAATTCAGCTTGAGGAGAAAGATCTAGTTGTTTTGGTACAACCGATAGTGTGTAGCGTGTGTATACAATTATCTTATTGGACATGTCCCAGAATGTGTTGCATGCATACTAGAGTTGACTGATTGGTTATTGGAGTTTGTATGGTTTCTCTAATATGATTTCAAGGTGGTTATAATTGGCAAACTTTATTATATCATTTAGAGGAAAGATATTTATAGGCAGTCATTTGTGATTGCTTAAGTGTGGTTCATAGTTGATAAGAAAAGCAAAGCAGAGTTTGTGAAGTGTTGATCCATCCAAAGAAGGTCTATGTGACCAAGTAAAGTATGAGTCCTATACACTGGAACTAATCCACATAGTAGGTCAAAGCACAGTTCACCAAGATCCAGATATAGCATGGATCTACTATTTAGAAGATTGTAGCCTTTGCCCCTTTGAGAAGTGAGGTCTCAGACAGTGTGTCCTCTCCCCTAACAAGGACTATTTTAAAAGACACCTAATAGGGTCTGACCCTTGACCAAGTCTACTGTACTAAATATATTGTAAATAAACTCCTAATAGGGTTAAGGATCTTCTAACAAGGATCATAATACACTAGTGCAAAATATTAGTGGGTGTCAATTCCCACTGGAGTTTTTACCTATTTAGGTTTCCATGTAACTAAAATATTGTGTTGTGTTCAAGTGTTCTTTCATTGTGTTTATGATTTATGTTTAAGTATACTTAATTGGATAAAGAATTGAAACTTGTAGATAACTGATTCACCCCCCCCTCTCAGTTATCTCTTGGGACTATTCCTAACACATTCTTCTTTGGTGCCAACACAATACGTACTGCATAAGGACTCAAACTTTCTCTAATCAAACCTTTCTCTAGTAACTCTTGAATCTATCATTTCAATTCATGATTCTTAGTAGGTGTCAACTGATGAGGTGCCTTATTCGGTAAGCTCACTCCAGGGATTATATCCATAAAATCATCATTGATTCTTTTCGGTGGAAAACCATCAAGTACATTATCAAAATGATATCACTATACTTGGTGAGTAACTTAACAATCTCCACAGGGACATTATCCTTTATTTTCTTACTCGATTTGTTAGGGATCATAGAAAAACATCCATTATTCTTCTTCGAAGAGTTAACAAACTTTCTTCCCTACATCAAAAAAAACTTTCATAGATGTGCAAATATTACTAACAAGTTCTTCCATCAAAGGCAAAAATATTTTTTTCTTTCCATCAGCCACAATAGTATACTTATGCAATCTTCCATCATATATAGCATGTCTATCCTATTGCCAAGGTCTAACCAACAAAATATGACAACAATCCATAGGCATGATATCACATAACACCTTATCATAGTACTTTCCAATCTTCAAATTCATAGAACATTGTTCACTTAACAAGAGTGTATGATCATCTTTGATCCATGAAATCTGATAGGGTTTCAGATGTACCAACCTTTCCAACTACAATTTTGTGACCATCTCTTCGGATGCCAGATTCTACAAGCTACCATTGTCAATGATTACCTTCCAAACTTTGTTAGAAACTCTACATCTAGTCTTGAACTAACTTTTCCTTACTGGATCTTCCTTTTTGATTTCATTCCAGAGTGCTCTCCTAACCATCAAGTTATTTTCTTTCTTAGGTTCATTCCATGACTCTTCTTGCAGCAAAGCATTTCTACTGCTACTAGCCTTCTTACTTGCATGTTTACATTCAAAAGATCTATGTCCTTCTTCTCCACAATTGTAACAAGTTCCTGGGAAACTTCCTTTTCTATAACCACCTCAGTAGTTACTATCTTTAACTCTAGATGAACTTTCACCTTTTGACTCAATCTTGCCTTTGTCCAGATTTGTCTTTTCTAGTTTAGAACTACCATTTTCACCATTAGATCTACCTCTTCCTCTAGGGAATCCACCACCTTGACCTCTTTGTCTTTTCTCATGTCTTTTGTTCAATTTCTCCTCAGGCTTCAATGCAAATTGATAAGCCTCTTCAATGATCTCCAACTTGACCATACTAATTTCTTCTTGGATGGAAACCCTCAAACCATTTAGGTTTCTACCGATTCTTTCCACATCATCTTCATCATGTCTAGATCTGATATCTAATAAATATAATTCCTTAGTATATTCGTTTACTAAACTATCTTTTTTGTCTCAAACTTTGCATTCACTAAACTAGGTTAATCTAATAATCACAAGGTAAGAACTTTCCTTTCAATTTATTCACCATTTTATTCCATACCTTGATTTTTTCTTTCCCTTTCCTCTTCCTATCTAGGTGCAGATCTTCCCACCATAAGGATGCATGACTTTTCAACTTTGTGCTTGCAATTTTAACTTTCTTGTCTTTAGGAATGTTTTCATACTCAAAGTAATTTTCCATCTCAATGATCCAGTCCACCAATTTATTAGAATCTAGCTTTCCACCATACTCAGGAGGATTGAAAGGTGGTGTTGATTTTAGAATTGTTGGAGCCTTCAAAAATCTTTCTTCACCTTGATCCATAATAGGTGCAGGTTTTGCATTCGCATGTTCTTCCTCAACTTCACCATCACTAACATCTTGAAGATGTCTACCTCTTCTCTGGGCTATTTCAACAGCTTCTAACCTAGCAGCAATCTGCTTTAGCATATCTACCAATCTTGGATCTGCATCTCACCTCCCACGAACCATCTTAACAACCCTATGCAATTGCAGGTTAGATCACAATTTGCTACCACACAACAATCAACTAGGGCTTCAAGAGGAACCTACAAATCTAGATCTACAAACCTAGATCAGATCTGACCTCACTTTGATACCACCTAATGCAAGGCAAGGGCCAGTAGGGGCCAAACAATGGCACACCCTAATGAACCAAGCCTGCTCAACACATGCAGAAGAAAATAAACAACAAAAGTGAGGGAGAGAATGCAAAAGCTTTCATATATTTCATCAAATAGAATGATACATGTCGGGCTGTAAGGTCTTCCCAATTAGGGCTAGATATTACAATAATTTATAGAAGTCCTCAAACATGCGAGGATCTGATACCAATCTCTAATCTTTCTATCTCCTATCTTCTACCAAAACTGCCTCCCCTAAACTACAACCAAGCAACTACATTTATACAAGAGTCTACCAAACTGAGTCAGCCTTCAGATCTACAATCAATGGAAGGAATGGTCAGATCTAGGACCACATGCTTCCCAATGATGGATTCCAACATTAAATTTGTGACCCATAATAAATGCACAAGTCAACTCAACAGGAACTCAAAAGAAACCACTCGGTAAGAAAGGATGATTGAGAAACACACAAGCATCACCAAGCGCCAGAAAAATAACTAACCACCCAAGAGATAACTAACCACACTCGGTAACCAAAGGAAACTGACCAACTACTGAGCAACTCAGCTAAAGTAGGAACTGAGCAACATAGACAAACTCAAAAATGTTATTGGTGACACAAGATTGCCAAGGACCCAAGATGCTCCTACATCATGTTACTAGATTGTAAAGTAAGAGTAAGGACATGACCCCTTTGGTAACATAGTTAGGAAAGTTTAGGATATTAATGAGAATATAATTAGGAATAATGAAAATCTGTTAAAGATTCTATAGTTTGATTTGTGATCTGTGTGCTCCTATTTTTGCTATTTTTTGGCATTGGGTTCATGCCTAGTTTTGTTCTAGATTTATCTTGTGATAGGATGTTTGGTTCTTTTGTGTAAAATTTTCTTTTTGGTCCTTGTAAAAATATTTTTATCCTAATAAAAAACTATTTCCTACATGAACCAATAGATAAAAGGATAGGTGATATATTTTAACGAAATAAATTAAAAAAATATTATAAACTATACAAATTTACTATTTTAGACATGTGATTTGGCATCTTTTATTGATTTCCCTATCTATAATTTATAATATATTTACTAATTCTATTATGTATAAATATTATGTGGCTAAATTTAGAATTCAAACCTCTAATACTACCAAGGTGGCAGTAGGATATAATGTAATTGCTCTTTTGTTTCAATAAAGAATTCAAACAATTATAAGTGAAGGAGATGATAAACATTCAATTACAATTTTTAGTTACATAGAAACTCCTATACAGGCTATTGGTGGTGAGAAGAATCATATTCACAAACATTCATGACCCTTTCCTATCTTTAGGGTGATAGGAAATAGAACAATATGTCTATCACTTCTATGGAAACACATTTATGTAGTGCAAGATATTTTAAACAATATGGAGATTTTACTATAAATCACAAAAAAATACATTATCAACTCAAATGATAGTACACAATACATTTATGGAGATTATCTCTACTTACATATTGATAATTGATGGTCATTAAGAATTGTAACTACATTAATAAGAACTTTGCAAGCACAACCCGATGACCATTGTTAAGTAGTGGTTACCCTCTCTTTTGGATTAGTTTTATTTCTTCTACACATTCACCTAAAATATGATTTATTATTCTTTAATCCTATGTTGTCCTATCACGGTATGCATAATCTCCTTGCACTACATTCAACTCATCTCTCCTCTATCTTGTTGGGGCATCCTCCTTCCCTCATGATGTTTCTCCTATAATTACTATGCAACCACTCACTACCTCTTTCCTTTGTAGACCCCTTATGCAACCCATATTCTCTTTTCCATCTTTGTTACTCCTTCCTACACAACTCCTCTCTCTTTCTTGTTATTTTTTTATCCTAGAATTTCTTCCATGTTTCTCTACTTCCTCTTCCTATTCTTTTTCATCTCTCCAAATTCTTCCCCTTTCCTACCAACTATTTCAATTATTTATAGTAAGGAATAGTTCTAGAAACACACATGGCCATTCTCTCCATATGTCCATGTGGAAAGGATTGAAAATAGAACATTTTAATGTATTTACTAAACTTTAAACATTCTTCCAAAGATGTCATTTACAAATAAGATGGACAAACATTCACAAAAAAGTGTTAAACTTCAATTTTAACATGAAAATTTTAGAATAAAAAATAAAAAATTATTTTTGGTTGATGTTAGTTGGTAATGCACAAAAGATGCTTTTGTATGTTTGTCATTGATGACAACATATGGAAATTAGCATGCGTAGAAGTCTTGTGTAGTAATATTTTTGTATATGTAGCATGGACATGATATCAACATGCTATAATGGGCGTAGAGGTTAACTGTTAGTACTGAGAGCTATATATAAGCTTGTTTTAGCAGTGTTCCTGATAGAGTTATAGGTAGTGTTATGTGTTTTGTTGTCCATACAGTTATCATGGAGCCTTGCGCGCTTGGATATATGTTGAAGACATGTTAGTGATGTTTCAATTATGGATGCATAGTCTGTTGATGAGTAGAAGTGAAGTTATGCAGTCGCTATTCACTAGCAGTTGTTTCCTGTGTCTATTTAGAAGAGCCGACATAGATTTTATTGGTTATGTAGTTCCACCTATCCTATGGGTATGCACCTTGGGATTTAATCTTAGAGGAGAGTTATTGATGTTTGGTTAAGAGTACGTGAGTTAATTCATCTTGTAGAGAAAGATCCAGTTGTTTTGGTAGACCCGACAATGTGTAGTGTGCATCTATAATTATCTTATTGAATAGGTCTCAGATTGTGTTGCATGCATAGTAGAGCCGACAAATGTTTATTGGAGTTTGTTATGGTTTCTCTAATATTATTTCAAGGTGGTTCTAATAGGCTGGCTCGATTACATCATTTATAGGAAAGATATTTATAGGCAGTCATTTGTGATTGTTGAAGTGTGGTTCAAGGTTGATTAAGAAGAGTAGAGCAGAGTGTGTGAAGTGTTGACCCATCAGAAGAAGGTCTATGTGACCAAGTAAAGTACTTGTGCTATTCATTGGAACTGATCCAGATAGCAGGTCAAAGCATAGTTCACCAAAATCCAAATATGGTCTGTATCTATCATTCAGAAGGTTGTAGCCTTCACCCATTTGAGTAGTGAGCTCTCAGACAATGCGTCCTCTCCCCTAATAGGGACAACTGTAAAAGAATCCTAACAGGGTCTGACCCTTGACCAGGTCTACTGTACTAAATATATTGTAAAGAAACTCCTAACAAGGTTAAGGCTCTTCTAACAAGGATAATAATACTCTAGTGCAAAATATTAGTGGGTGTCAATTCGCACCGAGGTTTTTACCTATTTGGGTTTTCCTGTAACCAAAATATTGGTGTTGTGTTCTTGTGTTCTTTCATTGTGTTTATGCTATATGTTTAAGTATACTTAATTGGATAAAGAATTGAATCTTGTAGATAACTGATTCACCCCCTCCTCTTAGTTATCTCTTGGGACTATTCCTAACAATTAGTATCAGAGCCAAGTGCCTCAGAGATATATTTTAATAGCTTGAGGTTGATCAGATGGCTTACTTCAGGAAAGAAAGTCCTAAGTTCGATGGAGAGAATTATCTTGATTGGAAGAACAAGATGGTGACCCATTTGCAGTGCATTGGTTTTGAACTTTTTGATGTGACTATCAAAGAAGCTAAGATACCTACCCTAAAAGACCTTACACAAGAAGATTCTACTAATAGGAAAAAGGAATTGTTTCATCAGAATGCTATTGCTAAAGAATCTCTTATCAGTGCCCTATCTAATGGTGACTTTTCTGAAATGAAAAAGGTGGATACAGCCCACAAAATATGGAAGCACCTAGAATACCTATTTGAAGGAGACAAACAAGAAACGAATGTGCATAGAAAGACATGGAAGAAAAGATATAATGCATTAGATATGCTACCTGAAGAAAACATTAGAGCTTACAATCAGAGGATAAATGAAGTAGTTGTTGGAATTAGGAACAATGGTGGAGAGATTTCAGAGGAGGACATCATGGACAAGTTGATGACTACTCTTACTCCTAATTATGAAAGAAAGATTAGCATCCTTGATGAGACCATGCAGATTACATCTAATTTCAAGAGAGACTTTGATCAGAAAACTCTCAAGTTTTGAGATTTCAAGATTGAAGACAGAACCAAAGAGTGAAAGAACCTTCAAAGTAGTAGTTCATGGTAAGAAATCCGCAATCACTTCTGGTAATTTTGATGATGATGATGAAAAGAAAACTCTAGAGCATTTCATTGCTATGATTTCTAAAAGAGAAAAGAAAGGAAAAGGAAAATATGAAGGTCAATTACCATTTAAGTGCTTTTCATGTAATAATATTGGTCACTTTACATCTAAGTGTCCTACTAGAGCTAGAAAGTTCAAAAAGGATTACGAGCCTAAGTATTC
The DNA here is from genome assembly GCA_027943335.1 of Chamaecyparis obtusa. Taxonomy (NCBI): domain Eukaryota; kingdom Viridiplantae; phylum Streptophyta; class Pinopsida; order Cupressales; family Cupressaceae; genus Chamaecyparis; species Chamaecyparis obtusa. The sequence continues at coordinate 294,442 of BSBK01008705.1, forward strand.
TAAGAAATGCTACTATGCTAGAGATGGAGTATCAGATGATGAATCTGGTGAAGAAGAAATTGGATTCATTGCTATTATAGAAAAAATGAATAATAAGACAAGTCCTAAAGAGGATAAAAAGGAACAAGAGCTAGCATTGACTTCACAAGCTGACATAAGGACATACTAGATTATAGAAAATGGTTGTTCACATCATATGATAGGTGATAAAGATAGGTTTGTTCATTTGGACAAATACAATGGAGGTATGGTTAGATTTGGAGACAACACTCCTAAACCAATAGTTGGAAGAGGAGCCATCACTTTGGATGGAAAGAATAGAACTGACGATGTTCTTTATGTTGATGGTTTGAAACATAACCTTCTTGGTGTTGGAGAGTTACTTAGAAAAGGCTATCAATTGGAGTTCAAAGATGACAAATGCATCATTAACAACAGAGGTGGTGTTATGATTGCATCAAGCTCTAAAATAAGAGGTAATGTTTTTCAACTCAACTCAGAAGCAAGTTGTTTTGTTGCTAAAGTTGACAGTTTGTTGTGGCATAAAAGACTATGTCATATCAATTTTGATAACATAGTAAAGATAAGAAATGTAAAAGGTAGTAAGAGATCTACCTAGCATAGTGAAGCCAGTTGATACTATATGCAGGGAATGTGTGATGGGGAAACATGTAAGAAATTCATTTGGGAGCAAGCAGAATTTAGCAGAGAACAAGTTGGATCTAATTCATACAGACCTATGTGGTACAACTCAAACAAGATCATACTATGGTGAAAGGTATTTCATTTTGTTTTTTCATGATTATACTAAAATGATGTGGGTTGTGTTCTTGAAAGACAAGTCATAAGCATTTGAGAAGTTCAAAATATTCAAAGCTAAGGTAGAGAATGAATCTGGACTAAAGATACAATGTTTGAGATCAGACAAAGGAGGATAATTCATCTCTGACAGATTTAATGAGTACTACGAAGAAAATGGCATAAAGAGAAAGTTAAGTGCACCTAGAACCCCTCAACATAATAGAATTGCAGAGAGAAGGAATAGGATCATCCTTGATACATCGTGCACCATTATGATAGAATGAAAATTTGCACACACCTATTGGAGAGATGCGGTCAATATAGTAGTCTATACCATCAATAGAATTCAATTGAGGCCATGCACTGACAAAACACCATATGAGCTATGGTAGGGTAATGTCCCTACATTAAAATACTTCAGAATCTTTGGAAGAAAGTGCTACATCAAGAGGGATGAAGCAATAGGCAAGTTTGATGCAAGAAGTGATGAAGGTAATTTTCTTCATTACTCTACTAAAAGTAAAGCTTATAGATGTTTCAATTTGAGATTGAAAAAGATCACTGAAAGTGCACATGTAAATATTGATGAAAAGTTTATGATTCAAGAAAGATATCATGATTACTCACCCATGATTGAAGAAGAACCTAGACCCTCCACTAGTGAGATAGTTATTGAAGAAATGTTTGACAGTATTGATGTGTTATTCAATGACCCTGAGATAAGTGAAGAAGAAACTCATAAGGTTGACAAGTCAACATCACCTAAAGTTCCAAAGTTTACATCAAGGAATCATTAAAAGATAGACATCATTGGAGATCAAAGCGGCAAAGTCTGAACAAGGTCCCTAAACAAGAACTCAGCTAGCAGTGAGGCGGTATGTTTACTATCTCAGATTGAACCTTTAAGTGTTGAAGATGCATGTAATGATTCAAATTGGCATGATTCTATGAAATAAGAACTTGATCAGATTGTTAAGAATGACACTTGGGAACTTGTCCCAAGACCTAGTGATAAGAAAGTAATTGGAACAAAGTGGATATTCAGAAATAAGATGAATGAAGATGGCACAATAGTAAGAAACAAAGAAAGGTTGGTATGTAAAGGATATGTGCAAAGAGAAGACATTGATTATTCAGACACATTTGGACCTGTGAGTAGATTAGAAGCTAATAAATTGTTTCTATCTTATGCTATAGTAAAAAACTTCAAAGTTTATCAGATGGATGTCAAGTCAGTATTCTTCAATGGAGACTTGAAAGAAGAAGTATACATTGAGCAACTAGAAGGATTAACCTTATCAGACAGACTTGATATGGTATGCAAATTGAAGAAATCCCTCTATGGACTTAAGCAAGCCCCTAGAGCATGGCATGAGAGACTATATGGATAATTAACAAAGATTGGATTCAAGAAAGGAGCAGCAAATTGTAATGTATTCATTAGACAGACATTTGAAGCTTTACTACTTGTAGCTATATTTGTTGATGACATTATCTTTGGAGGTAATGACAAACTAAGTGTAGAATTTGTCAAAGAAATGCAGAATGAGTTTGAGATGAGTATGATTGGCCCTATAAAATACTTTTTGGGACTAAATGTACAATAGGTAGAAAAAGAATTTTTTATTAATCACTCAAAACATGTGAAAGAAATACTAAAGAAATTCAAGATGGATGATTGCAAGCCAGTAGGAACCCCTATGATCACTGGATGCAAGCTTACAAAAGAAGATGAGTCACCAGTAGTAGATATAACATTGTATAAATCTGTGATTGGTAAAATTATATATCTTACTTAGATTAAACTCGATATTTCAAAGGAAATTGGCATATTTGGAAGATTTACAAGAGAACCCAAAGAATGTCACCTCATGGAAGTAAAGATAATATTCAGATACTTGCAGGGCACTATAGATTATGGTCTATGGTATCCTAATTCACAAAATGTTGAGCTTCACATGTACACTGATGCAGATTGGGCAGGATGTGTTGATGACTAAAAGAGTACTTTAGGTGGAGTAGTGTTTCTTGGTGATAGACTTGTCACTTGGACAAGCAAGAAACAAAATTGTATTTCTCAATCTGATGAAGGGTGCTCCCCTTAATACCACAAACACATAACAGACATAGAGAAAAAACAACAATAATATGCAAGAACAGAAAATTGGCTTCTTATTATCTCCACAAATGTGGAATTACAAATTTTTAGAATTACAACATGCAAAGCCACATGGGCATTCCCTTACAATATTCTGTAGGACAAAGCCTCGAACTATTACCCAGATCTACTACCCAGAACTATTATGAACTGCCTAAGACAATAATACAGCCTTCCTTATATAGGCAATTTTCCACCGCCTGGGAAGGTTCCAGAATTTTAGCCAATAAGGCCGACCAACTTAGAATTATTTTATTTTATATTTTATTACATCATAGTCGGCTCAAGATAACCTTTGAAACCCGAACAGAAATTTTGAAAAAAATTATTTTCCGCCATTTCACGTGGCCCAACTTCCGAAGACCATAAGTCATCACCAGTTGACCCGCTCGGCTATTATAACCCCATTTCAGAAATGCCACGAAGCGCTCTACAGGCTTGACCAGCGCAAGCACCCATCACCCAAATTTTTGACCTCATCCGGGGCCTCTAAAGCCTTCAAAACTAAGTTCAAAGTTTTTGTACCCTACTGCCAATACCGAAAATCTTCAATATCTTCCAATATACACTTGATCTGGCAATGAAACTTTACTGGCAGACTTATATGACCAAAATGAACCTCCAAGAAAGAAATCATATCATTCTGAGCACATACAAAAATTACCAAAAATAGTAACTTTCCATAAATAGCAGCTCTGCACAAAATAACCCTTATTGAATAAAAACATAAATATTTTTGGGTGATGCAAGATTGCTCTTACACCCAAGATGCTCCTGCATCAGACACCCGGGATAATTTGAGAAGTGACCCTGTCACGACTCAGGTGTGCAGAGGAAAACCAAGACAGTTAACCTCCTCCTTTGTTAGCCATGATGAATCTTCAACAGGTCATCCTTTCCACTTGACCAGATATTCTTCATATGTCCTGTTCCTTGTGCTTCTGCCAACACGACTATCCAGTATATCTTCAATCTCCTTAGTGTCTGAACTAGTTGCTGGAATACTCCACTGTGCTGCTATGATCTCATCTTCAACACCTCCTTCATGATACTCTGTCAGGTCTGAAATGTTAAACACTGGTGAAATATTTAGCTCAGTAGGCAATTCTACCTCATATGTGTTTCCTGAATCATGTTTCTTCAGTATCCTACACGGTCCAAACTTCTTCATTTTCAGCTTGTTATATGTACCAACTGGAAACCACTCCTTCCGCAAATGAACCATGACTTCATCACCAACCTGAAATTCTTTATACCTCCTTTTCTCATCTGCCTTAGCCTTATACTGTGCATTCATCTTGGTAATATGCTTCCTCACCTCCTCATGGATGTTCTTCAAGTGTTCTGCAAAATCCTCAGCTTCAGCACTACTTATTTCTCCTTTATCTATCTTCCTCAATTCAGATGCATTTCTTGGACTACTTCCATATATAATCTGGAATGGTGATTTACCAGTACTCCTGTTGACAAAATTATTGTATGCAAATTCCACCTATGATAAAATCAAATCCCATCCTGTTGGCTTATCTCCAACCAAACATCTTAGCAAATTTCCCAAGCTCCTATTCACCACCTCTGTCTGTCCATCAGTTTGTGGATGATGTGATGAACTGAACTTCAAATCTGTCTTCAACTTCTTCCACAACGTACGCCAGAAATATCCAACAAACTTAGTGTCCCGATCTAAAACTATGGTCTTTGGCAAACCATGAAGTCTCACTACTCTGAAAAACAATTCTGCTACATGAACAACATCATTAGTCTTCTTGCAAGGAATGAAATGTGCCATCTTTGAAAATCTGTCAACCACTACAAAAATTGAATCATGTCCCTGCTGAGTCCTCGGTAAACCAAGAACAAAATCCATGCTGATATCCTCCCAAGGCTTCTCTGGTACAGATAATGGCTGATACAACCCTGTATTCTGCTTCACTCCTTTTGCCATCTGACATTCTCTACAACTCTGCACAAACTTCTTCACATCTTGCTGCAATTGTGGCCAATAATAATTCTCACCAACCAAAGCAAGGGTTTTATCACGACCAAAATGTCCAGCCAATCCTCCACTATGCTTCTCCTTGATGAGATTCTCCCTCATAGAACTTTGTGGAATGCACAACTGACTCCCTCTGAATAGCATATCATCTTGGATGATAAAATCCAACCATTTCATCCTGTCTAGAGTAACAGGTTCTGTACAAGCTTTCCAAGCTTCACCAAAATCAAGATCTTTTGGATACAAATTCTTGAGTTCCTTGAACCCAACCACTTCAATCTGCATTTCTGTCAGCAATAGTTGCCTTCTGCTAAGAGCATCTGCAACCCTATTAGACTTTCCACTCCTATGTTTCAAAACAAATGTATAACTCTGCAAAAACTCAACCCATTTCAAATGCCTTTGATTCAATTTTCCTTGACTATTCAAATATTGCAAAGCTTGATGATCAATATACAAAACAAACTCCTTAGGAAGTAGATAATGTCTCCACTTCTTTAATGCCTGAACTATAGCATAAAATTCTTGATCATAAACAGAATATTTCCTCTTGACATCATTTAACTTCTCACTGAAATAAGCAACAGGTTTACCTTCTTGGCTCATAACAGCTCCTATTGCAGTACCACTAGCATCACAATCTACTTGAAACACCTTATTAAAATTTGGAAGTGCTAAAACAGGTTGTTCTGTAACTTTTCATTTCAACAACTGAAAACTCTTTTCTGCCCCATTAGTCCACTTAAACTCTTTTCTATCCCCTCTCATTGTTTCAGTCAAGGGTCCACAAATACTGCTAAAATTTCTGATAAACTTTCTGTAAAAGCTAGCTAGACCATGAAAATATCTTACCTCAGTAGCACTCCTTGAAGTAGGCCATTCAAGGATAGCCTGTACCTTCTCTGGGTCCATTTTTAGACCTTCTGCTGAAACTACAAATCCCAAATACACTAACTCTTTCTTCACAAAACTGCACTTCTTCAAATTAATCAACAATTTTTCTTCTCTCAACTTCTCAAATACCATACGAATATGCATCATATGCTCATCCAATGTCTTACTAAAGATCAAAATATCATCTAGGTAAACAATGACAAACTTACCCAGAAATTCTTTTAGAACCTCATTCATGAGCCGCATGAAAGTGCTCGGTGCATTGGTTAGCCCAAAAGGCATGACTAACCACTCATACAGTCCTTCCTTTGTCTTGAAGGTAGCCTTCCATTCATCTCCTTCTCTGATTTGAATCTGATGATATCCACTTTTCAGATCTATCTTTGAGAAATACACAGCTCCACTCAAACAGTCCATAATATCATCCATTCGTGGCAATGGAAACCTATACTTGATTGTGATCTTGTTTATTGCCCTAGAATCTGTACACATCCTCCATTCTCCATTCTTCTTTGGTGTTAATACCGCTGGTACAGCACAGGGACTCAGACTCTCACGGATCAATCCTTTCTGTAACAACTCATGTACTTGTCTGTTCAACTCCTCACTTTCTGTAGGTGTCATTCTGTGTGCTACCTTATTCGGCAAACTCGCTCCTGGGATCAAGTCCATCTGATGACTGATCTTCCTGACTGGTGGTAATCCATCAGGCACGTTATCGGATATAATATCCTGAAAATCATTCAACAAATCTGCAACTTCTACAGGAACATCTTCTACTTCCTCTTTACCAGCTTTTGGAATTAAAGAAAAACATACATGCTCATGCCTCATACCATCTAGGAAATTTCTTCCATCAACAAAAGTTATCCTTGCATTACCACATACCTTTTCTTTAGTCTCCTTCAATGGTTTTAGCTTATGTCGCACTCCATCCTTTGTCAGGGAATAGGTATTCACACGACCATCATGTACAGCACATCTGTCAAACTGCCACGGTCTACCTAACAACATATGACATGCATCCATAGAGATGATATCACATAGTACCTCATCTTGGTACCCACCGATCTTGAACTTTACCAGGCACTGTTCACTGACCATGACCTTGTGGTCATCCTGCACCCAGGCAATCCGATATGGATGTGGGTGTTTCTGTCTCTTGAGCTTCAACTTTGTCACCATCTCTTCTAACACCAAATTGTCAGTGCTTCCACTATCGATAATCACATCACAGCATTTTCCCTCACACTTGCATCTAGTGCGAAACAGACTCCTCCTTTGCTCAGGTTCATTCTCACCACTCAACAGGACTCTTCTGTTAATCAACGTTTCTCCTCTTTCAGCATCTTCAGAATTTGATGATCTGGCATCTTCATCTACATGTGCAACTCTGACCTGGCCTTCATTTCTCCTATCTGTTCTGCCTTGGCACTGAGGACATTCAAATGCCCTATGACCTTCTTCTCCATAGTGAAAACATGTTCCACGAAAGCCACCTCTTCCAGATCCTTGTCCTCTTCCTCTTCCTCTCTGATCTCTATTATTCTGATCCTGGAAGTGATTGGAATTATTTCACGCTGATTCTGACTGCTACTGGCCTCATCCTTCTTTTTGAGATCTTCATTTCGGCCACCATATGACCATCCACCAGATCGTCCACCACGACCTCTTCCATTTTGTCTGCTCTCAAACTTCTTGTTCAGTTTTTCCTCTACTTTTAGGGAAAACTGGTATGCCTCTTCAATACTGTTCATTTGAACCAGATTCAGTTCCTCCTGAATGCTTGGCCTTAACCCATTAAGGTATCGGGCAAGTTTCTCCTTATCAGCTTCTGCATGGCCTGTTCTGATGAGAAGTTGATAGAACTCCTCTGTATACTCCTAAACAGATCTCCCTGCTTGCTTCAAACTCTGCATTTTCTTTAGTAGGTCAAGCTCATAATCAACAGGAATGAAATGTCGCTTCAATTTATCCACCATCCGATCCCATCTCATGATTTTATCTTTCCCTCTTCTATTTCGCTCCAATTGAATTTCTTGCCACCAGATCTTCGCATGACCTTTCAATCTGGCCTTCGCAAATTTGACCCTATCAGGATCCTCAACATCTTCATACTCAAAATATTCCTCACATTCATTGATCCAATCGATCAATTCCTCTGGGTTAAGATTTCTAGAAAATGTAGGAACCTCAATCTTAGGTCTTTTCCCAATCTTGGAAATCGCCCGAAAAAGTCTTTCTTCCTCCTGGTTCACAATTTCAACTTCTCCTTCTTGATATTCTTCTTCGGCTTCATCCTCACTTTCATCTCTGACATTAAGATTCATTCCTCTACAAATCTCTTCTTGCAATGCTCGCACTTGTCTCTACAACTCTCTAACCTCAGGTGTCACAACACCAGGTCTTCCGCCACGTTCTCTTCGTGGAGGCATTTTTGAGATGCACGCTGAAACCCTAACCACGGTCCTGGTGCAAACTACCTCACAGTCGGCGATCTGTTTACACACTCAAGAACCCCTGCTCTGATACCACTTGATGAAGGGTGCTCCCCTTAATACCACAAACACATAACAGACATAGAGAAACAACAACAATAATATGCAAGAACAGAAAATTGGCTTCTTATTATCTCCACAAATGTGGAATTACAAATTTTCAGAATTACAACATGCAAAGCCACATGGGCATTCCCTTACAATATTCTGTAGGACAAAGCCTCGAACTATTACCTAGATCTACTACCTAGAACTATTCTGAACTGCCTAAGACAATAATACAGCCTTCCTTATATAGGCAATTTTCCACCACCTGGGAAGGTTCCAGAATTTTAGCCAATAAGGCCGACCAACTTAGAATTATTTTATTTTATATTTTATTACATCATAGTCGGCTCAAGATAACCTTTGAAACCCGAACAGAAATTTTGAAGAAAATTATTTTCTGCCATTTCAGGTGGCCCAACTTTCGAAGACCATAAGTCATCACCAGTTGACCCGGTCGGCTATTATAACCCCATTTCAGAAATGCCACGAAGTGCTCTACAGGCTTGACCGGTGCAAGCGCTTGTCACCCAAATTTTTGACCTCATCCGGGGCCTCTAAAGCCTTCAAAACTGAGTTCAAAGTTTCTGTACCTTGCTGCCAATACCGAAAATCTTCAATATCTTCCAATATACACTTGATCTGGCAATGAAACTTTACTGGCAGACTTATATGACCAAAATGAACCTCCAAAAAAGAAATCATATCATTTTGAGCACATACAAAAATTACCAAAAATAGTAACTTTCCATAAATAGAAGCTCTGCACAAAATAACCCTTATTGAATAAAAACATAAATATTTTTGGGTGATGCAAGATTGCTCTTACACCCAGGATGCTCCTGCATGACAATCAATAGCAAAAATGAAGAATGTTGCAATAGCCTTGAATTGTTCTACAACTATTTGGATCAAGCAGATGATAAAGGATTTTGGAATTCAGATTGATTATCTTATTATTATTCACTATGATAACACTAGCACTATCAATATGTCAAAGAACCCTATGATGCATGCAAAGACAAAACACATTGAGATCAAGTATCACTTCCTAAGAGAGAAAGTGGCAGAGAAAGAAGTCAAGTTGGACTATGTGAGTACTAAAGATTAGTTGGCAGATATATTCACAAAGCCCTTTCTTAAGGATAATTTTGAGTATCTCAGAGAGAATTTGGGAGTCATTCCCTTCCCTAATTCTTCTTAGAAGAAAGGAGGAAAGGCATCAATCCTTAGGGAGTAGTGGAAGGTTGACTATTATACCTCAGGAGTAGTGTTGGTGTTTAAAATGAATGGTGCCCTTTTCCGTTGATGTCAAAGGGGGATTAATATATAGAATCATGAAAAATAGAAGTAAAAGGAAGAGTAATATACTAAGGGGGAGCAGTGTTCAGTTTTGACAGTAGTACAATTGAGGAAATGGAGGATTCATCTTTGTGGGAGTTTTGAAGATGAAATGGAGAATATTATAAAAGGAATGTTCATTTGGGTTGGTGGTAGTTTTTCATTCCATATGTTACCATCAATGCCAAAGGGGGAGATTGTTGGAGATTTTCCAACAGGCCAGTACTGACTGTATGTTTGTCATTGATGAAAACATATGGAAAGTAGCATGTGTGAAAGTCTTATATAGTAAGCTTTAAGTATATGTAGCATGGACATGATATCAGCATGATATCATGGGCGTAGAGGTCAACTGTTAGTACTGATAGTTATATAGCAACTTGTGTCAGTAGTGTTCCTAACAGAGTTACAGGCAGTGTTCTATGTTTTGTTGTCCATACAGTTATCATGGAGCCTTGCATGCTTGGATATATGTTTATGACATGTTAGTGATGTTTCAGTTATGGATGTATAGTTTGTTGATGAGTAAAAGTGAAGTTATGTAGTCAGTATTTGTCAGCAGTAGTTTCATGTGTTTATTCAGAAGAGCCGACAGAGATTTTATTGGTTATCTAGTTGAGCCTATCTTGTGGGCATGCACCCTAGGATTTAATCTTAGAGGAGAGTTATTGATGTTTGGTTAAGAGCACATGAGTTAATTCACCTTGAAGAGAAAGATCTAGTTGTTTTCGTAGAGCTGATAGTGTGTAGCATCCGTCTACAATTATCTTATTGAATAGGTCCCAGATTGTGTTGCATGCATAGTAGAGCCGATAGAATGTTTATTGGAGTTTGTTATGGTTTCTTGATGCAGCAGCATCCTGAGTGTAAGAGAAATCTTGCATCACCCAAAAATATTTCTATTTTCTTTTCAATAAGGGCTATCTTGTGCAGAGCTGCTATTTATGGAAACTTACTATTTTTAGTAAGTTGGTCATATGATCTTAGAATGTTTTGATTTCATAGTTGGAGGTTCATCCTACTCATTTCAGCCTACCAGTTGAGTTTCATTGCCACATCATCAGTATTGGTGAAGTTATTGAGATTTTTGGGTACAAAATCTTTTAGGTCAATTTTGAAGGCCTTATAGGCTCCGCATCATGATCGACCCCCAACTAACTAGTGCTAGCGCATGTCAAGTGATGTAGATCTCATCATGGTGTTTCTAAAAAGTGGTTACAATAGAAAAATGGAGTTACGGTTAAAAAGTTATGGCCTCCGAAAGTTGGGTTACCTAAAATCATATTTTGTATTTCTTTTGAGCCGACCCTATTGTAATAATTGTGAAAAATAAATAATTCTATGTCTAGTCGGCCTAAAGGGCTAAATTTCTGGAACCTTCTCAAGTGGTGGAAATTGCCTATTTAAGAAAGGTCTATAGTGTTGTCTTAGATAGTTTGAGATAGTTCTAGGTGGTAGATCTAGGTAATAATTTGAGGCTTTGTCCTATAGAATATTATAATGGAATGCCCATGTGGCTTTGCATATTATAATTCTGAAAGTTTATAATTTTGTGGAGATAATAAGAAGCCAATTTTCTGTTCTTGGATATTGTTGTTGTTTCTCTATTTGTATTATGTGTTTGTGGTATTAAGGAGCACCCTTCATCAAGTGGTATTAGAGTAGGAGTTCTTGAGTGTGTAAATAGATCACCGATTGTGAGGTAGTTTACATTAGAACTGTGGGTTAGGATTTCTATGTAAACAGATCACCGATTGTGAGGCAGTTTGCATAGGACCATGGTTAGGGTTTCAGCGAGAAGCGCAAAAATGCATCCACAAAGGGAACATGGTGGAAGAGCTGGTGTTGTAACATTTTAAGTTAGGGAACTGCAGAGACAAGTGTGATCATTGCAAGAAGAGATTCATAGAGGAATGAATCGTAATGTTAGAGACAAAAGCGAGGATGAAGCCAAAGAAGAAGATCAAGAAGGAGAAGTCCAAGTTTTGAATCAAGAGGAAGAAAAGCTTTTCTAAGCCATTTCCAAGATTGGGAAAAGACCTAAGATCGAGGTTCCTACATTTTTAGAGAATCTTAACCAAGAGGAATTGATCGATTGGATCAATGAATATGAAGAATATTTTGAGTATGAAGATATTGAGGATCCTGATCGGGTCAAGTTTGCGAAGGCCAGACTGAAAGGTCATGCAAAGATCTGGTGGCAAGAGATTCAATTGGAGTGAAATAGAAGAGGGAAAGATAAAATCACAAGATGGGATCGGATGGTAGATAAATTAAAGTGATAGTTCATTCCTATTGATTATTAGCTTGACCTTTTGAAGAAGATGCAAAGTTTGAAGCAAGCAAGAAGATCCATTCAGGAGTATACAGAGGAGTTCTATCAAATTCTCATCAGAACAAGCCATGTGGAAGCTGATAAGGAGAAAGTTGTTCATTACCTTAATGGGTCAAGGATAAGCATTCAAGAGGAGTTGAATTTGGCTCAAATGAATAGTATTGAAGAGGCATACCAATTTTCCTTAAAAGTAGAAGAAAAGTTGAACAAGAAGTTCAAAAGCAGAGAAAATGGAAGAGGTTACGGTGGACGATCTGGTGGATGGTCATATGGAGGCCAAAATGAACATGTGAAAAAGAAAGATGAGGCCAGTAGAAGTCAAAATCAGACAGGAAACAATTTCAATCATTTCCAAGATCAAAACAATAGAGATCAGAGAGGAAGAGGAAGAGGACAATGTTCAGGAAGAGGAGGCTTCCGTGGAACATGTTTTCACTATGGAGAAGGTCATAGGGCATTTGAATGTCCTCAATGCTAAGGAAGGACAAATAGGAGGAATGAAGGCTAGGTTGGAGTGGCACATGTAGATGAAGATGCCAGATCCTCAAATTCTAAAGATGCTGAAAGAGGAGAAACATTGATTAACAGAAGAGTCCTACTGAGTGGTGACAATGAACCTAAACAAAGGAGGAGCCTATTTCACACTAGATGCAAGTGTGAGGGTAAATGTTGTGATGTGATTATTGATAGTGGAAGCATTGACAATTCGGTGTCAGAAGAGATGGTGACAAAGTTGAGGCTCAAGAGACAGAAACAACCACATCCATATCGAATTGCTTGGGTGCAAGATAACCACAAGGTCATGGTCAGTGAACAGTGCCTAGTAAAGTTTAAAATCAGTGGGTACCAAGATGAGGTACTATGTGATATCATATCTATGGATGCATGTGGTATGTTGTTGGGTAGACCATGGTAGTTTGACAGATGTGATGTACATGATGGTCATGCAAATACCTATTCCCTGACAAAGGATAGAGTACGACATAAGCTAAAGCCATTGAAGGTGACCAAAGAAAAGGTATGTGGTAATGCAAGAATAACATTTGTTGATGGAATAAAATTCCTAGATGGTATGAGGCATGAGCATGTTTGTTTTTCTTTAATTCCAAAAGCTGGTAAGGAGGTAGTAGAGGATTTGCTTGTAGAGGTTGTAGATTTGTTGAACGAGTTTCAAGATATTGTATCTAATAATGTACTAGATGGATTACCACCAATAAGGAAGATCAGTCATCAGATGTATTTGATTTCAGGAGCCAGTTTGCCAAATAAGGCATCACACAGAATGACACCAGTAGAAAGTGAAGAGTTGAATAGAGAAGTACATTAGTTATTGCAGAAGGGGTTGATTCGAGAGAGTCCGAGTCCCTGTGTTGTACCAACAGTATTAGCACCAAAGAAGAACAGAGAATGGAGGATATGTATAGATTCTAGAGCAATAAACAAGATCACAATCAAGTATCGGTTTCCATTGCCACGAATGGATGATATTATGGAGTATTTGAGTGGGGCTGCGTATTTCTCAAAGATAGATCTAAAGAGTGGATATCACTAGATTTGGATCAGAGAAGGAGATGAATGGAAGACTGTCTTCAAGACAAAGGAAGGACTATATGAGTTGTTAGTCATGCCTTTTGGGCTAACCAATGCACCGAGCACTTTCATGCGACTCATGAATGAGGTTCTAAAAGAGTTTCTGAGTAAGTTTGTCATTGTTTACCTAGATAGTATTTTGATCTTTAGTAAGACATTGGAAGAGCATATGATGCATATTCATATGGTGTTTGAGAAGCTGAGAGAAGAGAAATTGTTGATTAATTTGAAGAAGTGTAGTTTTGTGAAGAAAGAGTTAGTGTATTTGGGGTTTGTAGTTTCAACAGAAGGTCTAAAAATGGACCCAAAGCAGGTACATGTTATCCTTGAATGGCCTACTCCAAGGATTGCTACTGAGGTAAGATCTTTTCATGGTTTGGCTAGCTTTTATAGAAAGTTTATCAAAAAATTTAGCAGTATTTGTGGACCCTTGACTAAAATACTCAGAGGGGATAGAAAAGAGTTCAAGTGGACTAATGAAGTAGATAAGAGTTTTAAATTGTTGAAACACAAGTTTACAGAACAACCTATTTTAGCACTTCAAGATTTTAATAAGGTGTTCCAAGTAGATTGTGATGCCAGTGGTACTGCAATAGGAGTTGTAATGAGCCAAGAAGGTAAACCTATTGCTTATTTCAGTGAGAAGTTAAATGATGCCAAGAGGAAATATTCAGTTTATGATCAAGAATTTTATGCTATAGTTCAAGCATTGAAGAAGTGAAGACATTATATGCTTCCTAAGGAGTTTGTTTTGTATACTGATCATCAAGCTTTGCAATATTTGAATAGTCAAGGAAAGTTGAATCAAAGGCATTTAAAATAGGTTGAGTTTTTGCAGAGTTATAGATTTTTTTTGAAACATAGAAGTGGAAAGTCTAAAAGCGTTGCAGATGCACTTAGCAGAAGGAAACTATTGCTGACAGAGATGCAGATTGAGGTTGTTGGGTTCAAAGAACTCGAGAATTTGTATCTAGAGGATCCTGATTTTGGTGAAGCTTGGAGAGCTTGTAAAGAACCTGTTACTCTAAATAGAATAAAGTGGCTGGATTTCATCATTTAGGATGATATGCTATTCAAAGGGAGTCTGTTGTGAATTCCAACAAGTTTTATGAGTGAGAATCTCATCAAGGAGAAACATAGCGGAGGATTGGCTGGACATTTTGGTCATGATAAAACCCTTGCTTTGGTTAGTGAGAATTATTATTGGGCACAATTGCAGCAAGATGTCAAGAAGTTTCTACAGAGTTGCAGAGTATGTTAGATGGTGAAAGGAGTGAAGCAGAATACAGGGTTGTATCAGCCATTACCTATACTAGAGAAGCCTTGGGAGGATATCAGTATGGACTTTGTTCTTGGTTTACCAAGGACACATCGGGGACATCATTCAATTTTTGTGGTAGTTGACAAATTTTGAAAGATGACACATTTTATTCCTTGCAAGAAGACCAATGATGTTGTTCATGTAGCAGAATTATTTTTCAGAGAAGTGGTGAGACTACATAGTTTGCCAAAGAGTATAGTTTCAGATAGGGACACTAAGCTCATTAGATATTTCTGGCATACATTATGGAAGAAGTTGAAGATAGATTTGAAGTTTAGTTCATCACATCATCCACAGATAGATGGATAGACAAAGGTGGTGAATAGGAGTTTAGAAAATTTGCAAAGATGTTTGTTTGGAAATAAGCCAATGGGATGGGATTTGATTTTACCACAGGCAGAATTCGCATACAATAATTTTATCAATAACAGCACTGGTAAATCATCATTCCAGATTGTAAATGGGAGTAGTCCAAGAAATACATTTGAGTTGAGAAAGATAGATAAAGGAGAAATAAGTAGTGCTAAAGTGAGGATTTTGCAGAATATTTGAAGAACATCCATGAGGAGGTGAGGAAGCACATTATCAAGCTGAATGCACAGTATAAGGCTAACGCAGATGAGAAAAGGAGGCATAAAGAATTTTAGGTTGGAGATGAAGTCATGGTTCATTTGCGGAAGGATAGATTTCCAGTTGGTACATATAACAAGTTGAAAATGAAGAAGTTTGGGCCATGTAAGATACTGAAGAAGCATGATTTAGGAAATGCATATGTGGTCGACTTGCCTACTGAGCTAAATATTTCACCAGTATTTAATGTTTCAGATCTGATAGAGTATCATGAAGGAGGTGTTGAAGATGAGGTTACAACAACATAGTGGAGTATTCCAGTAACTAGTTTAGATATCAAGGAGATTGAAGACATACTGGATAGTCATGTTGGCAAAAGCACAAGGAAAAATACATATGAAGAGTATTTGGTCAAATGGAAAGGATGACCTATTGAAGATTCATCATGGCTAGCAAAGGAGGAGGTTAACCATCTTGGTTTTACTCTGCACACCTGAGTCGTGACAGGGTCACTTCTCAAATTACCTCGGATGTCTGATGCAGGAGCATCCTAGGTGTAAGAGCAAAATTGCATCACCCAAAAATATTTCAGTTTTCTTTTCAATAAGGGCTATCTTGTGCAGAGCTGCTATTTATGGAAACTTACTATTTTTAGTAAGTTGGTCATATGATCTCAAAATGTTTTGATTTCACAGTTGGAGGTTCATCCTACTCATTTCACCCTACCAGTTGAGTTTCATTGCCACATCATCAGTATTGGTGAATTTATTGAGATTTTTGGGTACAAAATCTTTCAGGTCAATTTTGAAGGCCTTAGAGGCTTCGGATCTCGATCGACCTCCGACTGACTAGCACTAGCACATGTCAGGCACTGTAGATCTCGTCATGGCTTTTCTAAAAAGTGGTTACAACAGAAAAATGGAGTTATGGTTAAAAAGTTATGGCCTCCAGAAGCTGGGTTACCTAAAATCATATTTTGTATTTCTTTTGAGCCGACCCTATTGTAATAATTGTGAAAAATAAATAATTCTATGTCTAGTCAGCCTAAAGGGCTAAATTTCTGGAACCTTCTCAAGTGGTGGAAATTGTCTATATAAGAAAGGTCTGTAATGTTGTCTTAAGAAGTTCAGGACAATTCTAGGTGGTAGATCTGGGTAATAATTTGAGGCTTTGTCCTACATAATATTGTAAGGGAATGCCCCTGTCGCTTTGCATATTGTATTTTTAAAAGTTTGTAATTTTGTGGAGATAATAAGAAGCCAATTTTATGTTCTTGCATATTGTTGTTGTTTCTTTGTTTCTGTTATGTGTTTGTGGTATTAAGGAGTGGTATTAAGGAGCACCCTTCGTCATTTCTCTAATATGATTTCAAGGTGGTTCTAATAGGTTGACTTGATTATATAATTTGGAGGAAAGATATTTATAGGCAGTCATTTGTGATTGTTGAAGTGTGGTTTGTGGTTGATCAAGAAGAGCAGAGTAGAGTGTGCAAAGTGTTGAGCCATCAGAAGAAGGTCTATGTGACCAAGTAAAGTACTTGTGTTATTCATTGGAACTGATCTAGACATCAAGTCAAAGTGCAGTTCACCAAGATCTAGATATAGTGTGTATTTGTCATTCAGAAGGTTGTAGCCTTTGCCCATTTGAGTAGTGAGCTCTCAGATAGTGCATCCTCTCCCCTAACAGGGAAAATTGTAAAAGAATCATAAAAGGGTTTGACCCTTGACGAGGTCTACTGTACTAAATATATTGTAAAGAAACTCCTAACAAGGTTTAGGATTTTCTAACAAGGATCATAATACTCTAGTGCAAAATATTAGTGGGTGTCAATTCCCACTGGGGTTTTTACCTAGTTGGGTTTCCCCGTAACTAAAAGATTTGTGTTGTGGTCTTGTGTTCTTTCATTGTTTTTATGCTTTATGTTTAAGTATACTTAATTGGATAAAGAATTGAATCTTGTAGATAAGTGATTCACCCCCTACCCCCCTCCCTCAGTTATCTCTTGGGACTATTGCTAACAGCTTTGAAATCAAACTCCCAGGATAGGAAATATTTTGTAATTGAGACCAAAAATGGAATCAGATAGTAGAACTACCCATGAAGGTTGTAAACAACATGCCCTAAAATCCACAGTTGATGTAGATAGAGATAGTGTGTTCTTCCACCTATTCCAACACTTTTTCAAGATTCTTACCACCCTCCTTCTAGTTTGTTCTCTTCTCTTCTTCCTTTTTGTAGACTCATTCCTACTACAATCCAACCTCCTCCTTCAATAAATTTCTCTTCTTCTCCTCCACAAATTCTCTACCCTCCATTTCTTTATGGAATCTTTTTCAACACATACTAAAAACCTCCACCAATTTCTTGAAACATCCTCCACATACTCTATGTAACCAACCAATTCCCATAATAAAATATGCAACTACATCATTCTCTACCTTAAAAAAGGTAAACTAAAATCAATATCACAAAATTCATTAGAATTTACTGCATGTTCCTTACAAACCCAAATATCCATTTTATTCTCATCTTTATCATCTACAACCTTCATCTCTACCTCCTTTACTATCACAACTTCTTTCATACCTTTAAAAAAATTTATCCACTCTTATTATATTGCAAAAAATTGCACCCACAAATCTTCCTCATCCTTTTTAATTATTTCTGCTTCCAAATTTGCCTCTTTATTTTCTACTATTCCTTATTTTATCTTTACATTTAATTATTTTGTCACTACTAATACAATTTATGATAATTTTTTAGTATTCAAGTTCTCATTCCTCTCTTCCTCAAGAATTTTTCTCTTATCATCATTTTCCTTATCAAACACTAAACCTTCATACTCAACTACTGGATATTTATCCCTTGAAGGACATTATTTCATTACTAAAAATCTTCCCTTTCTAATCTCCTCTTTTATCTCTTCCAAGATTTCTCTTGCCTCTTGTCTCAGCCTCTGCATTTCCATCTCAATTGCATTCATTGTTCTCTTCTTTCTCCTTTTCTCCAACATACGAATTATTAACAACCAATCAATCACATATCCTTGCATTTTTTTCCTTCTTTTCTCCACCAATCACTTGGATTATTTCAAATTCTCACTATTTCATCTTCTTTCACACAACTCTCATTAATATCCTCTACCCAATAAGATTCTAGAAGATTCATTTATCGAAGACCTCTTCTACTCATTTTCTCTCAGTGGAAGAAATATGCACACCTTCTACCCAGCTTAATTTATATTGGACAATAGCCAACATGATCAATTGTTTCCCACTACTTCTTCCCTCTTCACCATTCTACACCTATAGGGCCTAGTGCAAAATGCCTCCCTTTGACAAATCTACCTACACACTCAAGACCATAGACTATGATACAACTTGATGGTGATAAGAGCCATATATTTACAAACATTCACAACCCTCTCATTTGTTCAGGGCACCATGAAATAGAACAAAATTTCTATCACTTCCATGGAAACACACTGATAGTGCTAGAGATTTAAAAAATATGGAGAATACTAAAAAATCAGAAAAATATTACATTTTCAACTTAAATCATAACATAGAATACATTTATGTAGATGGTCTCCTCTTACATATCAACAATTAATGGCCATTAATAAATGACATTATATTCCTAAGAACTATGCAGACACAAATCACTGACCACTGTCAAGTAGTGGTTACCCTCTCTTTTAGCATAGTATTGTATCTTCTTTGCATTTAGCTAAAAGGTGATCGATTCTTATTTAATCATATGGTCTTCTATCAAGGTACACATAATCTCCTTGCATTACCTTAAAATAAAATCTCCTCTATAGATTCTATCTAGATATGTTCCTTCCCTCATGTTGTTGTTCCTATAGTTACTATCTAGCCACTCACTACTTCTTTCCTATGCAAACCCCTTATGTAGCCCACATTATCTTTTCTACCTTTGTTACTTCCTCCTACAAGACCAATATCTCTTGTTATATTTTATCCTATAATTTATTCCATGTCCTTTTTCTTCCTCTTTCCATCCTCTATCATCCCTCCAAATTCTTCCTCTTTCCTGCTAACCATTTCAACTATTTCTAAAAAGGAACAGTTCTAGGAAAACACATGTGCATTATCACAACCTATCTATGTGGAAAGGATTGAAATACTATAATTTATTTTTTTACTAAACTTATAACTTTCTTCCAAAGCTTACATTTATAAATAAGATGGGTGGACATTGAAAAAAGTTGCAAATTTTAATTTTAAAACCAAAATTTTAGAACATCAAACTAGAAATTATATTTTGATAATGTTGATTTTGAATGAACCTGACGTGCTCATGCATTAGCTATCAAGGACATCATACCTAAAAGTTGTAACCTTTTTTGCCATATTTTCTCATGTTAAATGCAACCTTTTCCTTAGGAAGGGGAACAATTTAGTAGATAGATTGACCAACCATGGCCACTTCATAGCCTCAATATATACATGGATTTCCCTAGACAATATCCTTGTGAATGCTTGTGTAGCCATCCAAAATAATCAACTCATAGATGTTTCCTAAAGATCCATGTACTACCATTTTCATGTTAGATTTCCATATTAGTTTTTGCAATCATTATACGTTGAAAATATTTCCCTTTTTGGGTAATATTTTTTTATTTCTAATTAGATTTTATTGCCACACATTTCAATTATTTTGCCTTCGTTGTTATCTTCTTGCTTCCCTCACCATGAATTCCTTTATTTAGTACTCAATAGAAAGGTTCTTATTCAAACTAAACCTGAAAATTGTGATCTCTTAAAAAATTACACCACTCTCTATCCAGTTCTAGTTAAGAGAAATATTGATGACTAGATTGAGGGCATATAGGGTTTTGACTATAATTTATCTAAAAAATTGTTATTTTTTCAACACTAGTTTCATTTTCATCAATGGAGTTTCATTCATGGTTTTAGTGGACAAAATGTTTATGGTTAGTGGGCTTATTGATGAAGGTGTAGCCCTCTCACATCCAAATGCCTACTACAAGGAGGAATTCAAAAGATACATATTTCTAGGGGAAAAACTATCCTAGTTGCGAAATGGATTTAACAAAGAAGATATTCAAGGAGAATGGGAGGATTTTGCATTGGTTGTTATGAGGTACATCACGCTAGATGGGTTTACCCTCTAAGAACTATTATGATAAACAAGTTCACTAAAGATAAGAATGTAGTTCAAATTGCGGTGTTTGATGTTTACAATGGTTCTTCATCTTGGGTGGATGGAAGAAGTTGAGTCTCACTTTTGGCCCAAAAGTGGAAGTCTATCTATATTTTTTAAATTTCCTATCAATTGATGTGTAAATTTGGAGAACATAGAGATTGAATCTCAAAAAAAATTAGTAATAAAAAATGTAGTGCTCAGAGTCTACTTTTCAAATATGTAATTTATTTAAATAACCACATGGTATAAATTAATTTTTAGTAGGAATGTTTGAAAACCACATTTCCAAAATGCCTATTTCAGGGCCATAACATAGTCATGTATGACCACCATATTTTGATCTAAATAAACAAATTTTTACACATTCTTCTAGGGAAATATACCTAAGACACCAAAGATTGATGAAAATATTATTTCTTGTTTTTTTAATGAATATTTTTTAATTAATTTTTAATTGACTATAAAGTACATTTTCAAAACCTTTGGTGTACGACCACCATTATGTGATAAAAAATTCATATTTGTCAAAATTCTTTTATTCCCTTCAAGAGAATTGTATGTACATTGATTTCATATTATTTATTTTCCAAAAAAATAAAAAATAAAAAGTTATTAAAGTTTTTGTGAGCCTCACTATTTTACATTTGGGTACCACTTTTAATTAATAAATAATGAAAAAATAATAATATAATCATATCCCTATGAAATTTATATATTTGAAGTCAAGACAATAATAACTCTAATGGGTTTTTGTTTTGTCAAAAAATTCAATTAGGAAGGCCCTCAAAAAATTACAAGGAATAATCTAGCATTCCAGTTTGTTAACCAAATTTTTGGAGGTCAAGACATAGGCTTGGTTCCACCAAGCCTATTTTGAACCAAAATCTGAGGCGGAGGTGTGTTTCTCACTCATGTCTTAAGAAACATGTGCCCATTATTTAATATTCAAAAAATGGGCATTTGTTTATATAAAAAATAAATTGATGCGTAGAAAATGCATTTCTAGTCATAATTTAAAAAAAAAAATGTAAAAGGGCACTTTTAATTAAAAAAACAAGTGCCTAATTTTTGCAATTTGGATCGGGCGTCCGAACGTAAACCGGGTGCCCCTTTTTTTAAAAACAGGTGCTCATTTCTAGCAACATTTTCCAATTCTACAAGAGTTCTTCAGAATAGGCACATAGATTTTTTCACTTACCCTCCTCTTATTTGATAGCTTGGTTAGAGTAGACCTATACGAAATCCCCCACTGAGAATTTTTTTTGGGTCCCTAGCCTCCTTTGGTTAACCTTGCTACCCCTACTGACTTCCATCCTTCATCTTCCCATGAATGGGGATTTCTAGAAGCAGTAAAAAAAGTTGATACTATTTGTATCTCCTATTTAATGAGATTATCAGGTGAATGCTAGCTGAATGACATATAGATAAAAATAAAAGTCAATAGACTCAAGGCTTTTTTTTGAAGCACGTGCTAGATCTAGAGACTAGTCTAATGTGGTGAATGATGAGATGTTTTCAGTTGTGCCTAAAAACATTTCTAATAGGCTCAATTATTTCTAAAATATTGAGACTCAAATTTAGGAGATCTTTTAATGCCCTCTCAGGAGGAAGAAAAGGAGATCCAATATTCTATTAATACCATAAAAAATAATCATGAGGAATCTTAAAATAAATTTGAAGGAGGTTTTTAATTTTAGAAAATAGATGATGAAAGACGTTTGGCTCTCTCTAAATTCTTCAAGAGAACAGGTGTTCCAAAAGGAGTAAAAGAGATGGTGTCTATGTTTGCAATAGAGGCTTTTGATGCTCCTACCCCTAAATAAGGTAAAAAGAAAAAGGAAAAAAAAAAGACTCTCTTTTGAACTTGATGGAGGAGCTCAATCATGATTATAAGGTTGTTAATCCCCCTCCCCTTTAGTTTCTCTTAGTTGAGGGGGTAAGTGGTTTTCATTAGTTGTTGTTTTTACCTTTGGTTTTTTTTCTATTTAGGTTGTTGGACTTTTATTGGGTGGTCTCATTCCTTGTGAGTCACCTTCCCTTTTCCCTTTTGGATATTTTCTAAGGATTTGGGCCATCTCTTATTTTTTTTAATCATAATAATTTCATAGAATAAGATATCTTAATATCAATAATTTCATAAATAGAATTATGTTTCTCAATTCAAAACAAGCTAAAGAAAACTATTTTTTGTTTGATTATAATATACTAATAATAATCCTCAAAATTATAATTTATTGATAAAAATATTTAAATTATTATCATTTTAAAAACTAAACTAATTTACAATGAACAAATAGTTTTGTTTAGTAACTTTCCTATTGGTCAGTTTTTTGCTACTAGTTTCAAAGCCTAGTTTGATTAGGTTCAAAGTTTTTTGACTGAAGTTTATCCTCATTCTCTAAGAATTTGTATATGGTGGGATCTTGATACATTTGGGATAATATTCTAATTATTAATATAAAGTATGGGTCTCTAACCTTTTATCTTAAAATTTTATTTTTTCATTTAGTTATAATATAATAAGAACATTCCTAAAAATCATCATCTATTGATGAAAATATTTCAATTAACAAAATAATAATATAACTTAATCATATAAAACAATTTACTACAAACAAAGGAAGAAATGGGCGGTGTCAAGTTCCAAACCATAGTGTGGCTAGTTCAGAGTAGAAAGGGAAAAACATTTTGAATTATGGTTTTTGATAGAAAGGGGGAGTGATAGGAAGGGAGGGAGAGAAAGAGAGAGGGGCAGAGGGCGAGGATATAATGAGGAACATCGAGATGGGATGGAGATGGATTTTAATAGAAAATATAAAAATGATTATTGATATTTCTATCTTGAGGAACAAAATTATACTACTAATATAGCTAAGTGATGTTGGTTAGTATGTTTCAAAGTCTGTGTACGTAGGAAGCTTCCTATTTTAGTTTATTTATTGATGAAGTTAAACAAACTTCCATAAAAAAACTCTGAACCTATGAATATTGACTTTAATTTTACTAATGTTAAGAATGTATTATGCTTAAAGATATAAATATTAAATATTTATTATATCTTATATTTTATGTATATTTAGTTATAAAAGTAAATAACATAAATATTTAAATGATCAGCCTAGAGGAAACCTTGAAGGGTATTGCTAAGAAAAAATTTAACATTCTCAAAGTGTCCAATGACAACATAAAGCTTCTCATCAACAAAATGGAAGAGAAAATGGACAACAGGGTCGATAAGAGGACTATGGTGGAAGGGAAGAAGAAGCCAAGTGAGGGCCTTGGTAAAAGAACCAAAGCCAGAACAAAGAAAAACAAGGAGAACGAAGGATACCATGATTCCCAAGACATCTAGAATGTTAAAGTGGTAGCATAATTGATGGAGGCTCTCAAATGCAATGATGTTGTCATGATCAAGAGCCTGGTTTAATCCTTCGTGCTTGTCTTTTTTCTCTATTCTGTCTTTCTTTTTTTGTGTGGTTGTGTTATGTCTAACCTTTATGGGGCCTGCCACTTGGACTGCAAAAACTTTACCTTTGAACTGATCTTGTCTAGCTCTTTTTAATTACTTTGTTGTGGGTTTCCGACACCCTGTAAAACCTATTTTACTTAATCAAAAACATAAATATTTAAATATTTAATATGATATATAATAATAAATAGACCATTTAAAAACAATAAGATCACCTACATACATTACATGTCAAAGAATGTCATGGTAAATTTTAATATATACTATAAAATTGTTATCCAAAAATTTTAGATTTGTACAATGACTATTAAAACTATTTAAAAAATGCTATAAAAATCTGCAATATGTGTTTATCTCTTTACATTTGTATCAATGGATGGGACACATATAATAACAATAATTTATAATGATGTATATAATATTGTATATATCTGATTCAAATTATTTATTGAGGCCTGAAATTTTATGGAAAAGAGAAAAATACTTTGATTTTTACAATGAATATTTTCCATAAAAAGATAAATGACATATATTAAATTAATTGATTAAGAAAGTTGTTATAGACTATAAAATAGTTATCTAAATTTTTTAGATTTATACAATGACTGTTAAAACAATTGAAAATATTGAATATAATGAATTCTTCATTTTTTTTATGATAAACATGAATTAATCAAAAAATAACTTCCCCAATAAATTATAATTACAATCTTATTTTATCATATTTTATTACAATTAAATTGTTATTTGATAATATTAAATTACAATTTTTCAAACTTCTATGAAATTGGGTTGAGCATGGCTCCCCCCTCCTTTTGGGTTTAGTAAATTGTTGTATGTGTGTAGTCTTGAAATCTCAATTTAGTACTCTTTCTTGGGTAATACTAGGGTTGAGTTCAGCTCCCCTATCTTTGTATGGCCTATTTTTGTTGTGGTTGAGCTAGTCTCCCACAAATTCTATGACTTTATATTCTACTTTATACGTTATATGTGAGTTATTTTTATTATTTTAATATATACAAAAAATTATCAAAATTTTTATAAATAATCTTAATTTTTTTACAAGACGTAATTAATTTATTGATTTTTCAACTTCATTTAATAATAAAAAATATAATTTTTTTATTCTACTATAATATAATATAAGAGTGGCTCACAAAACCATAATTTATTGATAAAAAATTATATTAATAAAATATTAATTCAACTTAATCAAATAAATTAATTTTCAATGAATAAAAGAAAATAAAAGATTAATTAGTCTTCTCCAAATCCTTTCACAACAACCTCATTTGTAATGTCACGTCGACAATGGCCCTCCATATGAATATTTAGGATGCATCATTTTCTAAATGTGGTTTAACATCTTTTACTGACTTTCACAAAAATGATTTACATGAAGGCAATTGAATCAATGATTTTCTTATCATAAAAAAAGAAATATGCAAAAGCCCCAAATTGCCTTAAGAAAAGAGTAGCAGGGAATCCATTATATAGAAAACCAAAAGGGAGGTGACATTATGGGATTCATTGATAATCACCAACAATACAACTACACTAATAAAGAGTTGCAACTACAATATTGAATATCTGCGACTATCAACTACAAAATTAAAAACATAGAACCGTATAATAAATATCACACTGTGGAGTCAATAAGGACTGCATAGGTAGGCCCCAAATGGGCATTATTACTTTCATTCTCCCCCATAATGACCATTGGGAAGAACATGAAGTAGATCCTGAGTTTCTGGAACCTTTCATGAGCTAGAGCCTTTGTGAAGATATCTGCAATTTGATCTTCTGTACTGTAGTACATAATTTTGATCAAACCTTGTTGAAGTAATTCCCTGATATAGTGATGTTGTATCTCAATGTGTTTGCTTCTACTATGAAATACTAGATTCTTTGTGATTTTTATAGTACTCCTGTTGTCACAATACAACAAGGTAGGCTCATTTTGAATTTGGTGTAAGTCTTCTAGTAGTCTTCTCAACCATATAGTTTGACAAGCTGCTGATGTTGTAGCTTTGTATTCTTCCTCTGCTGTAGAAAGTGATATTGTAGGCTATTTCTTGGATTTCCAAGAGAATACAATAGAACCAAGGCTAAAAGTGTAACCAAAAGTAGACTCCTGATCATCATCATAGCCTGCCCAATCTGAATCTATAGAGCCAACCAATCTACTATCCTTTGAATGTTGAAATTTGAGACCCTAGCTTAATGTCCCTTTAACATATCTTAGAATCCTTTTAGCTACATTCCAATGTGTTTCCTTAGGCTCTGACATGAACCTAGAGATGAAACTCACTACAAATGTGATCTCTCAATGAGTAGTAGTTAAGTAGATCAAGCATCCAATCAGATGTCTATATAGAGTGGGATGTACTGGATCTGACACATCTAAAGTAGACAATTTAAGTCCAGGTTCAATAGGTGTTGCAACTGGTTTGCAACTTTGCATCTAAAATTTTTGGAGGATATTTGAAGCATATTTTTTTTGAGACATAAATATTTCATCTTTGTTTTTCCATACATCTATACCAAGAAAGTAGTGTATTTGTCCATAATCTGTCATTTCAAACTTAGTAATCATGGCTACTCTAAACTCTGCAAATAAAGCTAGGTTATTCCCTATGTAGATAAGATCATCACCATAGTGAACTAAGATAAATTTATCCTTAGCTGAGCTTCTGATATAGATATTTTGATCCGATTGACTTCGTGAAAAACCTTTCTATTGTAACTATGAGTCTATTCTTGAATACCATGCTCTTGGTGCCTATTTGAGACCATACAATGCCTTCTTTAATTTGCAAACATAATGTTCTTTAGAAGGTATTTTAGAACCTTTAGGTTATGAAACATACACTTCCTCATCAATATATCCATTCAAGAAAACACTCTTCACATCCATTTAATAAACTATCCAACTCTGTTGAGCTATCAATGCCAAAACCAATTTGATAGTATCCATTTGTGCTACAAGTGAAAATGTCTCAATATAATCAATACCTTCTTGTTGAGTGCACCCTTTGGCTACCAATCTAGCTTTATGCTTATCAATGCTTCCATCAGATTTATACTTTGTTTTGTACACCCATCTTGTACCAATAACTTCCTTACTAGGGGGTAATTGAACCAAATCCCATGTGTCATTCTTTTCAATTGTGTCTATTTTATTGTTCACTGCTTCAATCCACTCTTATTTCTCTTGTGCTTGTTCAAATGTTTGTCGCTCATTATGTTCCATGATTTGAGTCATCAAAGAAAAAT
Organism: Chamaecyparis obtusa; assembly: GCA_027943335.1. Taxonomy (NCBI): domain Eukaryota; kingdom Viridiplantae; phylum Streptophyta; class Pinopsida; order Cupressales; family Cupressaceae; genus Chamaecyparis; species Chamaecyparis obtusa. Next base: position 321,929 of record BSBK01008705.1, read on the forward strand.
TCAATTTTTCTTGTGACCTTGTCATTTTTTCAAACTTTGAATCCAACATAAGAGTTGATGGATGATTCTTTTATATCGTTCTTTGATATTTTTTATATTTTCTTTCTCCTATGCTAGATTATTCAGGTACATCTTCTTCTTCTTCCTCCTCTTCAATCTCATCAATTATTATCTTTTTTCCTTTTGTTTCATTTTCTTTGGTATATTCTACTAGTTCATTGAATACCACATCTCTGCTTATCACAAGCCTTTTTTCTACTAGATCATACAACCTATATGCTTTATTTTTAGTTCTATAACAAATAAAAATGCATTTAAGGCATTTATCATCTAACTTAGACCTTTTTTCTTTTGGTATGTGTGCATAAGAAACACATCCAAATACTCTAAAGTGATCAACACTTGGCTTTACCCCATACCATGCTTGTTTAGGAGTCATCCCTTTAACTGCTTTTGTAGGACTTCTATTTAGAAGATACATTATTGTGTATATTGCTTCAGCCCAAAAATAATTTATCCAAATTTTTCTCTTTCAACATACTTCTTTCCATTTCAACAATTGTGCTATTCTTCCTTTTAGCAACTCCATTTTTTGGTGGATTATAGGAAGTAGTGAGCTCTCTTTTGATTCCATGATTTTTGCAAAAATTAATAAACTGATTTTACTTGTAGTCATCTCCATTGTCTGATCTTATCACTTTGATATACTTACCACTTTATTTTTCAAGCAATTTTTTGAACTCTACAAACTTTTCAAATACGTCTGATTTTGAAACCAAACAATAGGCCCAGGTTTTTCTTGAGTAATCATCAATCAAGGTTAGAAAATACTTGGATTTTTTCAAAGAAGGTGTTTCCATTGGACCACACAAATCTATATGGATTATCTCAATATTTTTTTTAGCTCTGCTATATTTCCCAATAGGAAATTGTATCCGATGTTGTTTTCCAACAATGCACTTTTCACACACCTCTTTTGTGTGTTCAATTAATGGTAGACCTTCAACCATTTTTAATCTTTTGAGTAAATTAACTCATTAAAACTGGGGTGACCATATCTCTTGTGCCAAATTTTACTTTCACTCATTGCACTAGACCTTAGTGCTTGGTTCCCATAAGTAAAATGAAGAGGAAACATCCTATCACCTATCATGTGTGCTCATGAAACAATTGCATTCATTTTTAATTTATCTCTTATTATCCACTGATTTTTTATCAAAAGTTACTTGATAATTTTTCTCTAACATTTGTCCAACAGAAAAGAAATTCTTTTTGAGTGCTGGAACCAATAACGTTTCATTGATATGCGTCACTTCACCATATTCTATTGTAATTGCAATGGTACCCTTACCTTTTCTTCCATGTGAATTATTATCTCCTAGTACTGCATTACTTTGATGCTTTTGATCTAAGTTGACTAATAGATTCTCATTAGATGTCATATGTGAAAAACATTGAGAGTCTATATATCACACATTATTTTCACTGACATTTGTATTGAAGTAAGAAATGGGCAAATTTTGCTTATCTTCAATAGTGCTATGAGCAATTCTTTTTTCTGTTTCACCTTGTTTACTCCAACATTCTAAAGCATAATGTCCAAACTTATTCAAATGAAAGCATTGGACATTCCTTTTACTATTATCTCCCCCATTAATTCTACCTCTTCCTCTTCTAGCTCCTCTAAAGTTGCTACTTCTTCCTCTGGAATAATTTCCTCTTCCTATGGAATTGCTAGATTCACCTTTGTGTTCATTCTTGTTGTTATCATCATATTTATTATGACTCTTGAAGAATGCATTTATTTTTCCTCTTATATTTTATTTAGAGGAAAATTATTTCTCTAAGATTTCTTCATTTCTTCACATTTTTTCTTCGATAGTTAACAAAATTCCACTTAATTCATCAATTTCCATGCTTGAGAGATCCTTATATATCTCAATTGTAGAGACCACACCTTGAAATTTTGGAATCAAGATTCTTAAAATCTTTTCAATGACATGTTTGTCATCTACATCTTGCCCAAGTATTTTCATCTAACTCACTAGACCTTCTATCTTTGTTAGAAATTCATTGATAGATTCATTAGATGTCATTTTTACATTTTCAAAGTTTTTTCTCATTGTTTGTAATTTTAGTAGTTTGTGCACCTTCATATGCATTACTTAATATTTTCCATGCTTTCTTAGAATGAAGAGCACCACTTGTCCTGGGGAAAATAGCTTGAGTGATTGCACCCTGAATTAAGAATAAAGCTTCGTTATCTTTCTTTACATTTACTTTGTATTCCCTCTTTTGTTGGTAAATTAATGCATTTACATCTGCTATCTCAAAATAGCCATTTTGAACAATTTCTCACAAATCCTTAGATTTGAGTAGAGTTTTCATTGTAGTGCACCAATATGTAAAATTATCTCTTTCAAAGATGGGAATCAACACATTAGACATTACATTGCCTTCCATATTTGTCATAAAAATGTGCACAATGACCCAAGTTGCTCAACACAAAGTCTAGGAGAGATCTGCAAATGAATACTCTCATTGTCCATTCGAATGTAACCCACACACAAAATAACTTTTTATTATATTATTTTTTTGAAGATAAGTATCGCAACCGATAATGCACTTAATTACAAAAGATTTATTTCCCACTTTATAAAAAAACTTTATAACTCCTCTAAAAGAAATTCCAATTCATTAATAAATCATTTTGTATTTAAAAAATACTAATATTCTCACAAGAGAATTTTAAATCTTTTTGTAAACGATCATATAACTAAATATTAAAAAAAATATTAACTTTTACTTTCTTATCAATGTAAAAAGTCAAGTATTTTTAAAAAAACTTAATCTCTCACAATTTTTGCTCAAAAGCAAGAGAATAAATTCCAGATGCAATTTTCCTAATTGCACACTGTGTGCACACAGAAACGTCCTTTCAACCTACAAAAGTAAAAATACACAATAACTTTATTTGCAGATAGCTACCTCAAGCTTGCAGAAAACACTCCTCTTTAACAATGAGAGTTTTAATAGTTGTAATCAAATATGCCAATATTTGATCTAGAAGATCTCATGATTGGCTGTACTTTCCAAAGCACACAATCTTTTTGTATTTTGCAATTATAGCTACAATTGTTCACTTCAATATCTTTAACACCAATTTTTTTCTTGATTTTCAAGCTCCTCATGCTTTTCTCCAATCTTTAAATTTATCTTTGATCTTTTCTAAATCACCTGCAATGAAATTTTTTTCTCAAACTGGCTCTGATACCAGGTGAAGGCAATTGAATCAATGATCTTCTCATCATAAAACAAGAAATATGCAAAAGCCCTAAATTTCCTTCAGAAAAGAGAGGCATGGCATCCATTATATAGAAAACCAAAAGGGAGGTGACATTATGGGATTCAACCATAATCACCAACAATACAACTACAATAATAAAGAGTTGGAACTATAATATTGAATTGTAAAGAATTTAGAAGACAAAATTTTGGAAATGCACAAAAAATGCTCTGTTTCAGCAATAAAGAAATTTGAAAATTCCCCAAAATAGGGTAGACATAAGAGCTAGAGAAATTATGCAAGAATCTACTTGCTTCTATTCAAACAAAACACTTTCTACAATAAGAAATTAAACTTGCAACTACTAGGATTGCATACAAACTTCTATGAGCTTCACAAAGCTCTTTACAAGATCATCTGAAGCAATCACTGCTTAACAGAAAGATCATTCACATCTTTGATTAAAATAGAGTATTCAAAATATTACTTGTTACTGCATATAAAAGGAGAGATTACAAACATGTATATCTCTTTTTGAAAGAATAAAGACATTCTTTCCATTAAATAGAATTTGTTGTCCAAAAGAAGAAGATGGAAGAAGGAAGAAGTTTGTAGAAGAAATCAGATTTCCCCCAGATCTGATTTGAACATATCTTCCAAAGTCCACACAAAAAATCAGACTTTAAACTTTATCAAAAAGTAAAGTCAAATATGGAGGCTTCTAGACAAATAGATTTGATTCTGAAAATCCAACACTCCCCTATTGTCTTGAGCCAAAAAATAAGATCATGCTTGATCCAAACTAACTATGCCAAGATTTCTCCTTAGGCACTCAAAACTTGCAATGCCCAATGGCTTGGTGAAAATGTCTGCTAGCTGCTGCTCTAACCTGCAAAACTCCATTTTTATTTCACCATTCTCAACTAATTCTCTAATAAAGTGATATCTAATTTCAATACGCTTGCTTCTTCCATGAAACACTAGATTCTTTGACAAGGCTATTGATGAAATATTGTGGTTCCATCCTCTTTTTCTTCATTCAAATCTACCAAGATTCTTTTTAGCCAAATAGCTTGACATGTTGTTGCATTTGCTGCTATATATTCAGCCTTTGATGTAGATTGATCAACTATGGGTTTCTTCTTAGAAGCCCATGAGATTACACCTAAACCCATGTGAAAGACATATCTGAAAGTGCTCTTCCTATCTTACAAACTTTCTGCCCAATCACTATTTATGTAGCCAATAAGATTAAAAATATTTTTTGCAGTATGCAAAATACCATATCCCTTGGTGCCTTTCACATACCTTAGGATTCTCTTTCCCACTTGCCAATGAGAGTCCTTTGGAGTTTCCATAAATCTAGAAATTAAACTTACTGCATGCATAGTGTCTGGCCTAGTAGCTGTTAAATACATCAAACTTCCAACTAAATTTTTATATAAAGTTGGATCCACATTGCTGCTGCAATCTTGCTTGCTTAACTTCAAACCTACTGAAGTTGGTGTTGGAGTAGGCTTGCTACTTTGCATTCTAAATATCCCCAAACCCTGATTTGCATATATTTCTTGAGAGATAAAAATACCATCATGCATTTGTTTTACTTCTATGCCTAGAAAATATCTCAAGAGACCTAAGTCTGACATTTCAAACTCACTTTTCATGGCCTCTTTAAAATCGGCAATGAGGAAATCATTATCCCCAATAAAAATCAAATCATCAACAAACAAGACAATAATTAAAATATTACCATTAGTTATCTTGATGTAAAGAGTGGGCTCACCATCACTTTTGCAAAAGCCATTGTTCATCAAATATGAGTCAATTCTTCTATACCAAGCTCGTGGAGCTTACTTGAGCTCATAAAGAACCTTTTTTAGACCATACACTTTACTTTCATGACCCGAAACTTCATAACTAGGTGGCTGCTCCACATAAACCTCTTCTTTCAATAATCCATTCAGAAAGGTGGACTTTACATCCATTTGATAAACCTTCCATTTGTGTTGGGCTGCAATTGCTATGACAGCACGCACAGTTTCCATTCTAGCAATAGGGGAATAGGTCTCATCATAGTCTTTACCATACTGTTGTTTGTACCCTTTGACCACCAATCGAGTCTTATGCCTATCTATTTTTCTTTCAGCATTGCTCTTGGTCTTGTAAACCCATTTAACTCCAATATTTTACTTGTTTTGAGGTAAATTAGTGAGCTCCCAAGTTTCATTTCTCTTTATTGCATCCATTTCCTCATCCATGGCCTTACACCATTTTTCTTCTTTTTCAGCATCCTCAAAATAAATTGGATCACTATGAGAAAATAATGCAAAGTTTATATTTTCATCAAATTCATTTTCATATCTTTCATCTTGGTATATCTCCCTTAGACTCTTGATCTTTCTTGGCACTAGGGAGGCAAGAGTAGGATCATAACTCTCAATATTGCTACTGCTACTTTTTGTGGGACCAATTTGCAGCCTTCTAGAGCCTTCTATATCTACTGTTATATCATTTTGCTAATCATTAACTTCACCATCTTCATCAATAATAGGCACTTTACTTGAAGTGCTTGAAGATGTGTCCACCGAGCCATCCCATGACTCATTTTCAATGAACTCCATGTCTCTTGAAATGATGATCTTTTTACCAACTGGATCATACAATTGATATGCCTTTGATTCTGGACTATAACCAGTAAAGACACAGTTCACTCCTTTGTCATCAAACTTTTGCCTTTGCTCTTTTAGCACATGTGCATATGCAACACACCCAAACACTCTCAAGTGTTCAACCATCCATCTATGCTTTGTCCATGCTTCCATTAGAATCTTGTCATGGACTGGTTTTGGAAGACTTCTATTTATCAAATAGACTATTGCTACAACTTCTCCCCAATATTCAATTGGGAGGCCTTTTTCTTTCATCATGCTTCTTGCCATCTCAACAATGGTTCTATTTTTTCTTTCAGCCACTCCATTTTGCTGTGAAGTATAACTGGTTGTAAGCTCTTTTTTTATGCCATTCTACTTGCAAAAATTTACAAAAATATTGGAGCTATATTCCCCCCCTCTATCTGATCCTAGGACTTTAAGATTTTTTCCACATTCATTTTCAGCTTGGGCTTTAAATTCTAGAAACTTATCAAAAGCTTCAAATTTATTTTTCATAAAATAGACCTATGTTCTACAACTAAAATCATCTATGAATGTCATAAAATAAGTACTCCCCCCAATGGAAGTGATTTGCATAGGGCCAACTAAATCAGTATGCACCAATTTTAATGGTGCTCTTGCCCTTCTAGAGTTTCCAAAATTAAAAGGTAGCCTATGTTGCTTACCCAAAATACAAGCCTCACACTTGCTATTGAACTTTTTAATACAAGGCAAATCATGTACCATTCATTTCTTGGATAATAAATTTAAACTAGCATAGCCAAGATGTCCATACCTTAAATGTCATAGCTTGGAGGGGTCTTTAATCACGCTTTTGAAGGCTGATTGTTGTACTGCTGTACATTCTTTCTTGAGAGGTGCAATTGCTGATTGTGAAGAGAAACACATCTTCACCTTTAATGGAAACATTCAGTTCTTTGTCATTTGAAGTGCTGCAACTATTTTCTTGCTCCCATCCTTCTCATAAATGACACATTGGTCATTCTCAATCAACACTTTATAACCATTTTGAGTGAGCTATCCAACACTCATCAAATTGTGCTTTATACCTGGGGCAAAATAAATATTCTGGATTTCTTGTTTCTCACCTTGCTTGGTGTGGATCATAATAGATCCTTTGCCCACTACTAGAACAACTCCATTTTTCCCCATTCTAATTTCAAATTTTATATTCTTATCAATGAAAGAAAAAAAACTTTCATTACCACTCATGTGGTTACTACAACCGTTGTCTAAATACCAGACTTCGGGGCTGCCTTCTTCACCAACATTGTATATGATGAAGGATGTGTGATTATCTCCATCACCCACTTTCATATCAGTCATATTTGCACTTGGCTTTGACTGATTACTTTTCTTTTTCCAACATTCACTAGCATAATGCCCAAATTTATGGCAATAATAACATTCAATATTACTCTTCTCTGAACTATATTTCTTCTTACCTCCTCTGAAATTATTTTGAGAGCTGCTAGCTCCCTCATTTATGGCTGCTCGTTCTGAGCTTTCTCCTCCAGTACTTTGTTGTTTGGAGTTACCATGACCTCTGCCTCTTGAACCTCTTCCACAATTGTTTCTTCCTCTTCCCCTGCCTCTTGCATTGGATTGAGCTCTAAAAGCTTGCTCTTGAGAAGAATTTGCAGACCTATTAATGTGATGCTCATGGGTTTGGAAAGAACCCATTAACTCATCAATAGTCATAACTGAGAGATCTTTTGCCTCTTCAATGACAATTACGAGATTATCAAATTTTGAGGGCAGACTTCTCAAAACTTTCTCCACTATTCTTTGCTTCTCCATGGTTTCACCATTGGTTCTCAACTGGTTTATCAAACTACAGAGTCTTGAGCTGAAATTTGAAATGGAATCATTGTCCTTCATGAGAAGAGTCTCAAACTCTCTTTGAAGCATTTGGAGCTTCACCAAATGAACTTTCTCAGTCCCTTTAAAACTTGTGTGAAGAATATCCCAAGCTTCTTTGGAATAATCAGCTGCTGCTATTCTGGGAAAGATTGTCTCTGTCAAGGCAGTCTCAATCAAGCTTAAAGCTTTTGCATCTTTCCTCTTTAACTCTTTATGCTAAGTCTTTTGATTGTTTGTGAGGGCAGCAAACTGAACTGGGTCAGTCACATCCGTGAATCCATTAACCACAAGCTCCCACAAATCATTTTCTATCATAACAGTCCTCATCTTCTTTGCCCAAACATCATAATTTTGTCCATTGAAGGATGGTGGCTGCTACCAACTCTTTCCTACATCTCCAGCCATGTCTCTTGTGCAAGATAAACAAATACCTAGAAAAAACAAATGTCCAAACTCACAAGGAATGAAGGCCAATAAGCTCTGATACCATGTAAATAATTTAGAAGAAGACTAAATTCTGAAAATGCACAAAAAATGCTCTATTTCAGTAATGAAGAAATTCAAAAATTCTCAAAAACAGGGCAGACATAAGAGCTGGAAAAATTATGCAAGAATCTACTTGTTTCTATTCAAACAAAACACTTTCTACAATAAGAAATTAAACTTGCAACAATTGGAGCTGCATACAAACTTCTATGAGCTTCACAAAGCTCTTTACAAGATCATCTGAAGTGCTTAATAGAAAGATCATTCACATCTCTGATTAAAATAGAGTATTGAAAATATTTCTTGCTGCTGCATATAAAATGAGAGATTACAAACATGTATATCTCTTTTTAAAAGAATAAAGACATTCTTTCCAATAAATAGAATTTGTTGTCCAAAAGAAAAAGATGGAGGAAGGAAGAAGTTTGTAGAAGAAATCAGATTTTCCCCAAATCTGATTTAAACATATCTTCCAAAGTCCACACAAAAAATCAGACTTTAAACTTTATCAAAAAGTAAAGTCAAATATGGAAGCTTCTAGACAAATGGATTTGATTCTGAAAATCCAACATGAATACCTCGAACTATCACCTACAAAATTAAAAATATACAACCATATAATAAATATCAAATTGTGGAGTCAATAAAGACTGCACAAGTAGGCCCCAAATGGGCATTATTGCTGTCATTACATTACATCTATTAATTGTATTTTGGACAAATGTTCTAATCGCTCTAGGAGAAAAAGAGCTGAATAACAAAATCTTGTTTTCCAAATTCAATGCATATTGATGATATTGGGACGACGCAGGATCTAAAAAATCTCACAATATTGGCATTGGTATTCTCAAATATAAAATTTAAATTCATATAATATAAGGCATTCTCTGTCTTATTATTGCCCGCACTTGGTCTTACGAAGAGGGAATATGCAACCTTCGATCAAAGAAGAAATGTTAGACAAATCTTGATGAAAAATATCCCTTTTCATACGATACAATAAAATTAAAAACCTCCAATTCAAAGAAAGATAGGACTTCTATTTATCGGTGAATTCAGCTATGGCCCAACACAGCCACAAATTAGTACAGTTCCAAAACAACAACGCAGGATAAATAAATTAGGTCACATAACACAAATGATTTCTTGAGGGAGGTGGAACCAATGTTAAAAGACAAATTTGTATGTTGTGTAGAAGCTTCAATGCAGTAACCAAGCAAAACTCAGGAAAATTGAGACGACGTAACTACGATTATTAATTGAATCTTCCTTATCAGCCTCTCCTATAAAGTAGATTTTTTTGTAGGCCGTCACTCATTAGATTCTCGCATTGATCTCGCCCCAGTTCTTGCAGTATTTTCTTCAGCCTTTCTTTCAGCCTGCTTTTACTGCTATTTTTTTCATTTTTTTCATGGTTTAATTGGTTTACGATGTGGATGAGAGTCAATTCTATATAACTCATTCAAGAGATTAAATAAAAACTCGAGTGCACCAAGTCAAGGAAAAAAGGGATGAAATCTACCGGTAAGCAATTAGGCATTTTGAAGACAATATCTAAACTCAATGTTGCCTCCACTATAGCGATGTCAAGCACTAGAGTTATCCCTACCATTCGAACCGTGCTAATTCCTCCTCCACAGATTTTCAAAACCGATCCTGCTAATTTTCTTAACCTTGTCCACAAACTTACCAGAAAGAAACCGGCCGCAAAGAAACTTACCGGTACAGTCAGCTCAAAGAAGAAGAAGAAGAAGAAGAGTGTGGTCAGATCTCAATCTACAACGAATCACTTCCACGTCTCTGCGGCTTTTGATGAGAATTATTTCTCAAAGAAGGTAAGTGAGAAGGAAAACACTCAATATGCGGCAATCAGGAGGGATTCATTAGAGTGGAGGAAGGCGGAGTGTAAGTGTGTGATAGTTTTTATGACCTTTTGGGTGGACTAGGAAACTTGGATTTCTTGAGTACTCTCAGAAATTCATGGCCAACATTGCCTGAATTTCCCATTAGTTATCATCCTATAGCAGATCAGATTGATTATGATAGTTGCATTATAGAGATCGTAAACTGTGGTAGATTTAGCCATTTATAGCAATAGTCGCCATTAAGTAGTTGTTTTGTATTTCCAACAGGAGCCTTCCATGATGTGGGCATGTAGAACTGGTACGCAATAAAAAATAAAATATTTCTCGTCTTTCACTTTCTCTAAATTTCCATCCAAGACATTAGTAGTACACAGCAATGGTTTTAGTGCGGGCCATTTGATTGAGATTTTAGTTACTCTGTATATGTGTGTCAATGTTCACCATTTAAAGAAAATATATCTGTAAATCTTTCTTCCAACCGGATAAACAGAAAATAGTTTTGCATCGAATGGAGAGTTGAATTAAAATACCAACCAATAGTTTGAAAAACCACTCATTGAAATGACACCCTAAACTCATAACTGTAATACTATTTGACTAAAATTAGTTATTTGCTTGAAGAGGATTTTGATGAAATAGAATCAAACTTTTCTCGGAGTCAAGTGAGTTTGTACTACAAAGCATACAAAATAGCTAAGGACAAATGCTCTCACGAAGGCAATTGGTTTTAAAAATTGTGTTCCAACATGTGCTTAAATGAGATTGGTAGTGCGCTTATAATGTCTGGATTTAAAAATATTTTATTTTCAGGGGAGAGGGTATTCTAATTTTGCACTTCTCAAAATTCTATATGTAAATTTCAAATCACTAGGAATATTTAAGCAGCTTATTTATCAACACCCCTGGTTATAACTAAGGGGTTTTAGGGAAACAACATCATGTATAATGCCACATAAGCATGCTTTTTGCAAAGGTGTCCTAAAAGACTCAAATAAAAGGTGAGACCACACTTCTACCTAATTCATATTCTACTGGTGTGTTTTTTATATTAAAAATCGAGAGTTCAAAACAAAGCACAAAAAGAAGGGAGGCAGAGCCTTGACCTACCAATCAGAAAGTATCAGAAAACGATCCACAAAAAGCTAATACATAATAACAGGAAATATACAAGTATGAAGCAACATGAGGAAACTACTCGTGCATAACATGATTTGTTGTATTTATAGATCTAAGGAATAAATATGTTTACCCCTAAGTTCATATAATCTTTTTTTGCTATGTTAATACCTTTCATTTTACATTTTAAGAAAAATACGCATTGTCAAAAAAATATAATTTTATGAATAATTTATCTTTAATTATTCAAAATTAAAATATTCTATTAATATAAACATATAATAAACAATAAATAATATAGAAACATGTATATTATATACCAATATTAAAAATTAGTAATCTCAAATTTACTAATCAAGTTTCTACAATTTATATATTCTATTTAAAAAATAAACATATATATTACATACTAAGATCACTTAACTATTATTATTTATAGCAAGTTTTGAAACTCATATTAAAATATTTAAAAATTTATAAAAATTCATATGTACCATTTAAATAATTCTATATAAATTTATATTTTTATCATAAATATTACAAAATAATATATATTTATGTTGTAAAGTAAAATACTATTTTGTGTATAATAATTTTTATAGTTTATTAATAACTTAAGGTGTTATATTTACAATTTTTATAAAATATGGTCTAATAAACTTTTAAGTTCTCATATATGGTTCTAAAGTCAAAAAATAGCCAATATGACCATCAAATTCTAGACCTAGTTGGAATGTGATAGATTTGATCAAATAATAATAAATAGAAAGTACAAAAATAGAATATTAGATTTGATCACTCTTGAATTACCATGTCCTTGTAGGCCCACTTTGTATCACTTTGTACTACCAAACTTAAACACTACTAGTATCTAGACTTTGTTCCTTAATTGACTTACACTGATTTTATGATATATACTTATGGCAATGATTGTGGGGTTGTGCCCCTTTTTAATATTTTTAATTGTAATTTTTTTCATGACAGGTACCAAGAAAATACAGATCAATGCATCTGAATTATAGAGTGATACATACATTACACAAATAATATATACAACATCATTTTCAAGAGATTTGTGACTATTTTTTATATATTTATTGTTCGTTTCAATGTATTTAATTTATATTTTAACATATTTACTAATCAAAATAATGCATTTATTAAGAAGTTTAGCATATACATCTCTTGTTTCAACATATTTACTATTTATTTTAGTGCATTTATTGTCTCTTATGGTGCCTTTATTATAAAAAGAGAAAACTTAATTTCCTGAGATCTAATTAGTGGTTTTTATACTTTTAAGTGCATTTTATTTATTACAAAAAAGAAAAATTATAATTTACGAGAGGAGAGAAGTTATCAACACTACAAATGTATTGATTGAAGTGAGTATAAACATATAAGAAGCTCGGCTTAAATAGGTAAGATAAGATAGAATAAACGGATAGGGCTGAGACAAGTATCTCAACCTTGAGGAAGTAGAGTTCTGATGTAACTCTATAGTATCCTATACGACATGGAAGACTCCAAATTGGACTCAATGATATCTATTTGCAACATTAATTATTGGAAAATACAATTGAAACAATTGTTATATTGTCATTGATGTCAAACCTTAAATTTGTAACATAGTTGCTATCTAGTAAAGTACCATATCTTTTGATTGATGATGAGGATTTGAGAAGAGGAGATAAAAATAAGACCTAGTGGAAAGGTTGAGTTATCAGAAATTGTAATGGGTACTTGATTAGTTGGCACATTGGCAAGGTAATGTGTTGTTTATCTATGACACTAAGTGAAGAAGATAGTTGATTTGAAGCATAGGCTTAACTAAGAAAACAAACAGAAGATGAAGAAATTTCAGTGTAAGCCGAGTGATTCTAGTGTTGACCGAGTACCAGTATAAGCCGATGAAATTTTAGTGTCGATCGAGCATCAATAATTGCCGAGTAACAGAGAATTAATCAAGCAAAGTTAGTAATTGTTGAGAAGAACATTTTTAGCGATGACCAAGTAATTTATAGTCTCTGAAGGAATTAAGATTGCCAACCGACATAGTTGAATTCTTGGGATATGTAAACCATGTTGAAGTTCAGGATGAATGACCTGGAGAATTTAATGCATGGTAAACCATTTTCTTAGGAAATCAAGGAGAAGTTTTGAGAAGTATCTTGAAGGATAAGGATAATGAAATGTTGGAAGGATTTGATGAATATGACCTAAACCTAAGATCTACAAAGATGATTAAGTAGAAAAAGATTAAGCTGCCTAATCAAAGAGGTATAAGGATGACCTATTTGTAGGTTATGGAAGAGACTGGAAGAGGTTGATGTTATTGATTGGTGAACCTAAGAAGAAGGCTGAGAAGAGTTGTGAAGAGCTTAACAGAGCTTAGGTGATTTCTTGAAGGGATTTCCAAGAAGATCAGATATGGAGATGACAATGAAGGTCAATTAGTAAATCAGCATATGAGGTTTTTGGATCTATATTTGCAAAGTGCATTGTATATTTAAGATCAAAACCTACTGTTACTCTATAGCCATTGTCTCAGTAAAAATCCTTTAATCAAGGTTTACCTAAGAGTAATTTGTAAATCCTTTAATCAAGGTGACATTATAATGGGATGTTCTTAAGCCCTCTAACTAGGCCACTCCTAACATGGTGATTAAATCCTTTAACAAGGTCACACCTAGCAATGTGTATTTTAACCTTTAATAGAGTTGGCTCCTCATAGAGCTCACTTTAGAAGAGTGAAAATTTGGTAGCATGTTACTGGTGGTTTTTCTCATATTGTGTTTCCATGTTAAATCCTGGTGTCATACTTTTGTGAATGTTATTTGATGTGCTATAGTTTTAAGAGTTTTATATTATGCAAGTTGATTACTTTTGGACAGTGGACTGCAAGTTTTATGTTTGTGATTATATTCTATAGAGATCAAGTGGATTGTTGATTAGATATATAAGTTGGTTGATGTGTTTAAAAGTAGAATTGGTACATCTGACCTGAGGATAAATGATTCACCCCCCCTCTTAGTTATTCTAAAACCGTTCTAACAATTGGTATCAAAGTTGTTGGTTCTTGTAAGGAAAAAGTTTGAAGGTACTTGAAGCTAAAGTTCATGATGCATGAAAATGAGGTACCAAAGCTAAACAAAGAGAGCTTCCCTACATGGAAAAGTTTGATGAAGTTACACCTAGTTGGTATTGGTGATTTAATGAAATATCATGTGGAACATGATTATGTACTAGTAGCTACACCTATGGAAGCTGAGGAGATGAAGGAAAACAAAGAACACAATCAGGAAATGTTTGAAATTGCATCAACCCTAAGTTATCCTAAGTTTGAAGACATCAAGAACTATACTAATGCAAAGAAAATGTGGGACACACTAGTAGCTATCTATGGTGGAGACACAAGTGTGTTGAGAGTTAAATTTGAAAGATTGAGAGGTAAGTTTGGTGAAATGAGAATGTTAGAAGGTGAAACTATTGTTCAATATTGTGCTAGAATTAAAGAGGTAGTGAATGTTATTCTAGAGGAGCTAAAGCAAATATTGATGATGAAACTAATATTAGCAAGATTTTGAGAGCCCAACTTCCTATTAATGCTATTAGATCTTTTGTAATACAAGAATTCAGATGTGCTCCTGGTAACAACTTAACCTTGGAAGGTCTTGTTAGTAGACTTACTGTTTTTGAATTGTCAAATTTTGATAATTTCACTACTCATAATATTGAATCTGCATTCAAGTCTCAACTAGTTCTTCAAAAGTCTAAGAAAGGAAAATAAAGATGTGTGAACAGTGACAGTAACAGTGGCACTTCTAATGGTGATCTTGGCGATCTTGAGGAAATGATGGGTAGAAGGCTACCGAGATGAAAAAAATAAAATAAAGGTAAACTTCCTACAATCTATTTTTCATTCAACAAAGTTGGTCATATGGTATAATGATGTCCTAATAGGAATGACAATGATGAGAGAAGGAAAAAAAGTACAAAAACAAAAGGGGTGACAAAGATCACAGAAGGTATAATGACTAGAAGGATAAATGTAAGAAATATTGTTATATTATTGAAGAAGAAAATGATAGTGAATCTAGTGAGTCTAATGATTATGATGTAGAAGTTGATTATGTTGCTAGAAAGGATGATTCTAATGAAGATGACAAAAATGCCCTTATTTCATATGTTAGTAAAAGCGATAGATGGATAATTTATACTGGTTTCTCACATCACATAACTAGTGATAAAAGTAAGTTTGAAACCTTAAATCATTACAAAGGTAGTAGTGTTAAGTTTCATAATGATGCACCAAGTCTTGTGAAGGGAAAAGGATCAATACAATTGAATGATAAGATCAGATGTGACAATGTTTATTGGGTTTACGGTCTTAACTATAATTTTTTGAGTGTTGCATGGTTGAAATTTTCTAGTTACCAAGTTGAGTTTCATCACAAAAAGGATAAGATATTTAATTCCACTAGTGAACTAATTGGAACTCAAGAACATACAAGAGGTAATTTATTCTATCTAGACCTATCTGAAGAAATATATTTGTTTGCATAATTTGATGATGTATAGTAATGGCATAAGAGGTTATGTCATGTGAACTTTGACAATTTGGTAAGAATTAGTAAGATGAAAATAGTTAAAGAGGTCTACCAAGATTGAAGAAACCTAATAATGTGGTGTAAACAATGTCAATTGGGAATGATGAAAAAGTCTAGTTTCAAGAGAAAGACACATACTTTTGATGATATTTTAGAATTGGTTCATATTGACCTTTGTGGACCTATTGGTGTGCAAAGTTACTGTGGTGATAAATATTTCATTTTTTTGTTGATGATTACTCGAGAATGATGAATATAATGTTTCTTAAGGAAAAATATGATGCATTTCAATTGTTTAAGTGGTATTTGGGAAAAGTTGAGAAATAAATAGGTAAAAGCTTGAAATGTCTGAGATGTGACAGAGGATAGTTAATATCTAATGAGTTCAACATATTATACAATGATAGAAGAATTAAGAGAGAAATGTCTACACCTAGGACACCTCCACAAAATGGTATATAAGAGAGGAGAAATACATCAATCATGAATTATTTTAGAACACCGATGATAGAGAATAAAGTTGCACAAAAGTTCTCGAGAGAAGTTGTAAGAAGAAATAAATAAAGGTACAAATGCTAAACCTTTTGAATTAAGGCATGGTTATGCACCTTATATGAAATATTATTAAGTCTTTGGAAGAAAATGTTATATACTCAAGGAAAATAAAAATGGAAAGCTTGATGCTAAAAGTAATGAAGGCATATTCTTAGGTTATTCCACTAAGAGAAAATCTTACAAGTGTTTGAATTCTAACACTCACAAAGTTGTGGAAAGTGCAAATGTTAGAGTTGATGAGTATGCAAAAAATAATAAAGTTGAAAGCAAGAAGGAACTTAAATATTAAAGATCTTTTATATACAAGGAAGAAGGAGAGGAAACTAATTCATCTGAACCAAAAACCAATGCTACCGAGCAACATCAAGAGCTTGTTGAGTTACAACAAGATAATGTTGTACATTAGTAGGATGCTTTTGAGAAATTAGGAGAGGAAGAAAAGATACAAAATGAATCTGAAAATCAAGAGCAAGAAGAAAGAAGACTAGGGACTACATCATAATAGTATGTGAGAAAACATCATAAGCCATATCAAATCATTGGAGCTAAAGAATATAGAGTCATGATAGGAAGTAAGTTGAAAGATCAACAATACTTGTTATGTGAGTTTGAGCCTAAAATAGTGAAAGATGCTTTGGAGAATGAAGATTGGATTCAATCCATGAATGAGGAGATTGAGCAGATAGAAGTGAACAAAACCTGGACACTGGTGCCTAGACCAAAGGATACGAATGTTATTGGAATAAAGTGGGTGTTCAAAAATAAGGTGAATGAAGATGGAGAAGTCACAAGGAACAAAGATAGATTGGTATGCAATGGTTGTGCATAGGAAGAAGGCATTGACTATGGGGAGACAGTTTCCCCAGTTGCAATATGGAAAGGAGTGAGCACTCTACTTGCATATGAAGCTTACAAAGGATTCAAAGTATATCAAATGGATGTCAAATCTGCATTTCTGAATGAAATACTAAAAGAAAAAGTATACATTGAACAACCATAAGGATTTGTTGATCCAAGAAAGAAAAAAATGGTTTGTAAACTACACAAAGCACTATATGGATTGTAATAAGCCCCTAGAGCATGGTATAAGAGATTGTGTAATTACTTGGTAAAGATTGGATTTGCAAGAAGAAATGACAAAAACAATCTATACTTGAAAATTGAAAAAGGTAAAGGAATATTGTTAGCAGAAATCTTTGTTGATGATATAATATTTGGAGGATAAGCTGCCTTAAATTAAATTTGAGATGTCTAGGTTTAACAGTTTAATTGGTACATCTAACCTGAGGATAACTGATTCAAACCCCTCTCAGTTATTTTAAAATCATTCTAACATTAATGAGGTTACCTTAGTAAACTTACATAAAGAGTAAATTGGTGAAAATAGTATTACTCCAACACCCCCACTTAAGTGCAACTTACGGAGTCCAACAATGTTGTAGAAAAATATATAGGTCCCAACAACAAAGCCATGTTAGGTACTCCTCTCAAAGAGAGAGAACAAACAAATACTAAAAAGAAATGAAAAGGAAGGAAGGAGGACTCCTCAAGATCCCTGATGAACTACTTGGGTATGTGCAAGATCATGGTATGCCAAAAAGTGGCGATGTGAAAAAGAAGTCCTGATTGATAGGCTCTTTGAAAAACAACTATAACTTTCAAATATTATAACATTTTTGAAATATGAAATACACATCATATTCTATGCTTCACCTAATACAATGATAATAAAAAATTCTTTCAATTTGATCAAGTTTAGACTAAGTTAAGGTGGTCAGGCATGAGAGCTTTTATATTCAGAAAAATTTGTAGCAGAAAAATCATAATTAATTATTTACTTGGAAAAAAAATACAAAAGAAAATATATCACATCCATACATGAGTCTACTAATTTTATCTATAATGTTATAAAAAAAAAATTATCATTTGATTTTGTTTAATGTGATTAGACATACACCTAATTGTTATCTTTCTAGTCCTAATTGATAGACTTATTGAAAAATAGCTATAACTTTCAAACCGTATAACATTTTTGAAATCCAAAACATGTGTCACATTATATGCTTTTCCTACTACAAGAAAAAAATAAATAAATCAATTTGATAAAGTTTAGACTAAGTTAACGTGGTCAAACACGAGAGTTTATGTATTCTTGAAAATTCGTAGAAGAAAAATCATAATTAATTATTTACTTAGAAAAAAATTACAAAAATAGGTGTCACATCTGGACACAAGTCTACTAATTATATCTAGAATCTTGTAAAAAAAAATTATCACTTGATTGTGGTTAAGGTGGTTAGACATCTAGCTAGTTCTTATTTTTTCCCTGAAATTTTTGTACTACTACATTGAAATTTAAAATTTTCAACATATAGAGTAATTATTTTTTTAAAAAGGCCTAGTATCTTAGAAACTAAATTAAATTTTATATATATTCTCTTGCTACATGTTTTTGATATAATATTTATAACTTGTTTAAATTTTTATGTCAACTTGCCTAAACTTGATTTTCTGAATTGTCATTGCCACTTAAGGGCCTAGTTTGGCATACCATGATCTTGCACATACCCACCTCCTTTACCCCAAACAACAGTCACAACTGAAGATAGCGAGAAGACGCTAAAAGTTTGGTAAAGATTTATTGATGAATAGTTCTCTCCTTAATACCACAAACACATAAGATAAATAGAGAAACAACAACAATTTGCAAGAATAGAAAATGGGCTTCTTATTATCTCCACAAGTGTGGAATTAAAAATTTCAAAATTACAATATGAAAATCCACATGGGCATTTTCCTTACAATATTTTTTAGGACAAAGTCTCAAATTATTACACAGAACTACCAAGAACTACTACCTAGAAATACCCTATAAAATAGTACGGGCCTTCCTTATATAGGCAATTTTGAACCATCTAGAAGGTTTCAAATATTTAGCCCTTAAGGCCAACTACCAATCTAATTATTTTATTTTTCACAATTATTACATTAGGGTCGGTTCAAAATAATTAAAAAATATGGTTTTAGGTAGCCCAAATTTTAGAGGCCTGAAATTTTTTATCGTAGCTCTGTTGAAGGTTGGATTCGAGCCATGAATGAGGAGATTGAGCAGATAGAAAACAACAAAACCTGGACACTGGTGCCAAGACCAGAGGACAAGAATGTTATTGGAACAAAGTGGGTGTTGAGAAATAGGATGATTGAACATGGAGAAGTCACAAGGAATAAAGATAGATTGGTATGCAAGGGTTATGCACAGGAAGAGGGGATTGACTACGAGGAGACATTTTCCCCAGTTTCAATATTGGAAGGAGTGAGAACTCTACTTGCATATGCAGCTTAAAAAGGATTCAAAGTATATCAAATGGATGTCAAATCTACATTTCTGAATGGAATACTAGAAGAAGAAGTATACATTGAACAAATAGAAGGATTTGTTGATCCGAGAAAGAAGAATATGGTTTTTAAACTACACAAAGCACTATATGGATTGAAATGAGTCCCCAAAGTATGGTATGAGAGATTGCATAATTACTTGGTAAAGATTGGATTTCCAAGAACAAATGACAACAATAATATATACTTGAAGATTGAAAAAGGTAAAGGGATATTGTTAGCAAAAATCCTTGTTGATGATATGATATTTGGAGGACAATATGCCTTATGCCAAACATTTTCAAATGAGATGCAAACTAAATTTGAGATGTTTATGTTTAAAAGTTTAACTGATACATCCAACCCAAGGATAACCGATTCAGCCATCTCTTAGTTATTCTAAAATGATTCTAACATTAATGAGGTTACCTAAGTAAACTTACATAAAGAGTAAACTGGTGAAAATAGTATTACTCCAACACCCCTCTTAAGTGCAACTTATGGAGTACAACAATGTAGTAGATAGATATATAGGTTCTGACAGCAAAGCCATGTTAGGTACTCCTCTCGAAGAGAGAGAGAACAAACAAATGCTAAAAACAAATGAAAAGGAAGGAAGAAAGACTCCTCAAGATCCCCTAACAAAGGGCACAACTAAAGATAGCTAGGAGATGATAAAGATTTGGTAAAGATATCTTGATGAAGGGTGCTCCCCTTAATACCACAAACACATAAGAGAAATAGAGAAAAAACAACAATTTGCAAGAACAAAAAATGGACTTCCTATTATCTCCACAAGTGTGGAATTACAAATTTCATAATTACAATATGAAAAGCCAACTGGGTATTTTCTAGACAATATTCTGTAGGAAAAAGCCTCGAATTATTACCCAGAACTACTACCTAGAACTACCCTAGAAAATACTACGGGCCTTCCTTATATAGGCAATTTTCCACTACCAAGAATGTTTAAAACATTTACCCCTTAAGGCCGACTACATGTAGAATTATTTTATTTTTCATAATTATTAAATTAAGGTTAGGTCAAAATAATTATAAAATATGTTTTTAGGTAGACTAACTTTCGGAGGCCATAACTTTTTAACCGTAGCTCTGGTTTTCTATGATAACCACTTTTTGGAAATGGAAGGACCTAATCTACAGTGCCTGACTTGCTCAAGGTCCAGTTAGTCGGTGGTCAATCATGATCCGGAGCCTCTAAGCCCTTCAAAATTGAGCTCAAAGATTTTGTACCCAAAAACCTCAATAACTTCAATGATATAGATGATATGGAAATGAACCTCAACTTGTAGGCTGATATGACTAAGATGAATCTCCACATGTGAAATCAAAACATTTTGAGATTGTATGACCAACTTACTAAAAATAGTAAGTTTCAATAGATAGAAGGTCTGCACAAGATAGCACTTATTGAAAAGAAACAAGAAATATTTTTGGGTGATGAAAGATTGCCCTTACACCGAGGATGCTCCTACATTAGACACCTAGGGTAATTTGAAAAGTGAGCCAGTCACGTCTCAATTGTGCAAAAGAAAACCAAGAAGGTTAACCTCCTCCCTTGTCAGCCATGATGAATCTTCAATAGGTCATCCTTTCCATTTGACTAGATATTTTTCATATGTATTGTTCCTTGTGCTTCTACCAACACGACTATCCAGTATATCCTCAATCTCCTTGATAATTGAAGTAGTTACTAGAATACTCCATTGTGCTTCTATAATCTCATCTTCAACACCCCCTTCATGATATACTCTATCAAATCTAAAATATTAAATACTGGTGAAATATTCAGCTCAGTAGGCAACTCTACCTCATAGGCATTTCTTGAATCATGCGTCTTCAATATCTTACATGGCCCAAACTTCTTCATTTTCAACTTGTTATATGTACCTACTAGAAATCGCTCCTTCCACAAATGAAGCATGACTTCATCCCCATCCTGAAATTCCTTATGCCTCATTTTCTCATCTAATTTAGCCTTATACTACATATTCATCTTGGAAATGTGCCTCCTCACCTCCTCA
Organism: Chamaecyparis obtusa; assembly: GCA_027943335.1. NCBI lineage: Eukaryota > Viridiplantae > Streptophyta > Pinopsida > Cupressales > Cupressaceae > Chamaecyparis > Chamaecyparis obtusa. Next base: position 343,802 of record BSBK01008705.1, read on the forward strand.
TGGATGTTCTTCAAATATTCCACAAAATCCTCAGCTTCGACACTACTTATTTATCCTTTGTCTATCTTTCTCAACTTAGATGCATTTCTAGGACTACTTCCATATACAATCTGGGATGGTGATTTACCAGTGCTCCTATTGACAAAATTATTGTATGAAAATTCTACCTATGGTAAAATCAAAACCTATCCTGTTGGATTATCTCCAACCAAACATCTCAACAAACTCCCTAAACTCCTATTCACCACCTCTATTTGTCCATTAGTTTGTGGATGATGTGATGAACTCAACTTCAAATCTTTCTTTAAATTCTTCCATAATGTGCACCATAAATATCCAACAAATTTAGTGTCTTGATTTGAAATTATGCTCGTTGGTAAACCATGTAGTCTCACCACTTCTTTGAAAACAAATTATGCTACATGAACAACATCATTAGTCTTATTGCAGGGAATAAAATGTGCCATCTTTGAAAACCTATCAAGCAACACAAAAATTGAATCATGTCCCCGGTGAGTCCTCGGTAAACCAAGAACAAAGTCCATACTGATATCCTCCCAAGGCTTCTTTGGTACAGATAATGGATGATACAACCATGCATTCTACTTTACTCATTTTTCCATTTGATATACTCTGTAACTCTGTATAAACTTCTTGACATCTTGCTCCAACTATGGCCAATAATAACTCTCACTAACAAGAGAAAGGATTTTATCACGACCAAAATGTCTAGCCAATCCTCTGCTATGATTCTCCTTGATGAGATTATCCCTCATAGAACTTTGTGGAAGGCACAACTAAGTCCCTCTGAATAGCATACCATCTTAGATGATGAAATCCAACAACATTTTGTCTAGAGTAATAGGTTCTGTACAAGATTTTTTAAGCTTCTCCAAAATCACGATCCTCTAGATATAAACTCTTGAGTTCCTTGAACCCAACCACCTCAATTTGCATCTTTGTCAGAAAAATTTGCCTTCTTCTAAGGTCATCTACAACCTTGTTATACTTTCCACTTCCGTGTTTCAAAAAAAATGTGTAACTCTGCAAAAACTCAACCTATTTTAAATGCCTTTGATTCAACTTTCCTTGACTATTCAAATATTTCAAAGCTTAATGATCAGTATACAAAACAAACTCCTTAGGAAGAAGATAGTGTCTCCACTTCTTCAATGCCTAAACTATATCAAAAAATTCTTGATCATAATCATAATACTTTCTCTTGGCATCAATTAATTTCTCACTAAAATAAGCAACATGTTTACCTTCTTGGCTCAAAATAGCTCTTATTGCAGTACCACTAGCAGTAACACCTTATTAAAATTTGGAAGTGCTAATATAGGTTTTTCTATAACTTTTTGTTTCAATAGTTTAAAACTCTTATCTTCCCTTGTAGTCCACTTAAAGTCTTTCCTATCTCCTCTCATTGTTTCAATCAAGGGTCCAAAAATACTACTAAAACTCCTAATAAAATTTCTATAAAAGCTATCCAAACCATGAAAATATCTTACCTCAGTAGCACTCCTCAGAGTAGGCCATTCAAGGATAGCCTTCACTTTCTCTAAGTCCATTTTTAAACCTTCTGTTGAAACTAAAAATCCCAAATACACTAAATCCTTCTTCACAAAACTGCACTTCTTCAAATTAATCAACAATTGCTCTTCTCTCAACTTCTCAAACACCCTATGAATATGCATCATATGCTCCTCCAATGTCTTACTAAATAAAAAAATATCATCAAGGTAAACAATGATAAACTTACCCAGAAATTATTTTAGAACCTCATTCATTAGCCACATGAAAGTTCTCAATGCATTGGCTAGCCTAAAAGGAATAACTAACCACTCATACAATCCTTCCTTTGTCTTGAAGGTAGTCTTCCACTCATCTCCTTCTCTGATCAGAATCTAATGATATCCATTCTTTAAAGCTATATTTGAAAAATACACAAATCTATTCAAACGGTCCATAATACCATCCAACCGCAGAAATGGAAACCTATACTTGATTTTGATCTTGTTTATAGCCCTACATCCTCCATTCTCCATTCTTTTTTGGTGCTAATATTGTTGGTACAACACATGGACTCAAATTCTCTCGAATCAACCCTTTTTGAAACAACTCTTGTACTTGTCTATTCAACTCTTCACTTTCTACTAGTGTCATTCTGTGTGCTGCCCTATGAGGCAAACTAGCTCCTGGGATCAAGTCCATCTGATGACTGATCTTCTTTACTAGTTTTAATCCATCAAGCATATTATCGAATACAATATCTTGAAACTCATTAAAAAAATCTACAACTTCTACAGGTATATCTTCTACTTCTTCTTTACCAACTTTTGGAATTAAAGAAAAACACATATGCTCATGCCTAATACCCTCTACGAATTTTCTTCCATCAACAAAACTTATTCTTGCATTACCACATACCTTTTATTCTATGTCCTTCAATGGCTTTAGCTTATGTCACACTCTATCCTTTTTCAGGGAATAGGTATTCACATGACCATCATGTACAACATGTTGGAAACTACAATTGAATCAATTGTTGTGTTGTCATTGATATCAAATCTTAACTGATAAGATTGTTGCTACTTAGGAAAGTACTATATCTATTTGAGTGTTGCGAAGGGGATAGGAAAGGTTGGTAACAATAGCACCTAAGGAAAGGTTGAGTTATCTTGATACTACAAAGTGTACTTGACTATGTTGTACAATGATGAGACAATGTATTGTTTATCTTAGTAACATTGAAGACTAAACTGGTAGGCTTGACCAAGAAAAAATAGAGAAATCATGTTCAAGCCGAGTGATGTTAGTGTCGACTGAACATTAATTAATTTTTGAGTAAGACAGTTTAAGCTGAGGAAACATTTTTAGTAATGATCGAACTTTCTACATGAAGATCGAGTAGTTGATCACAGTATTGACCAAGCATCAGTATTTTTATATTTGAAGAGAATTCAGATTTAGAGCTGACATTGTTGAATTCTTGGATTTTGTAAAATGTGTTGACTTTATTTATTGATTGTTTGAAAGCATTTAATGCACTAAAAAATGTTTTATTGTAAATCTTTCAAAGATTTGAGATGTTTCTAGAAAAGGAGCCAAAGAACATAAAGTGGGTAGATTCAGTGAATCTAACCTAACCCTAAGATCTACGAAGGAGATTGAGCAGAAAAAGATGAGATAACCTAATTGAGGAAGTATTAAGGGAACCTAAGACTTAGGTATCTATGTGCATGGGTGAACAAAGGATGCAGGAAGATCAATAGATGTTACTGACTGTATAAGCAGAAAAGGCTTAAGAAGAAGTGTGGTGATTGCTTGAAGAAACGTTCTGAGCAGATCAAAGATGGAGATGGAAAAGTTTCAAAGTCAGTAAACCAACATTTGTGTATGGAATTGGATCTGATATTTGCAAAGTGAGTTGTATTTTTTTTAGATCAATACTACTGCTACTTTCTAACCAGTGTAATAGTCAAAATCCTTTTCACAGAGGTTGACCTAACAGTCATATGTTTAAACCCTTTGAACAAGGTTGCATTCTAATGGAATGTATGTAAGTCCTATAACAAGGCTCACTTCTAATAGAGTGATTAAAATCCTTTAACCGGGTCACACCTAACAATGTGTATTGAAACCTTTGACAAGGTTGGCTTTTAACCAAGCTCACTTCAGAAGAGTGAAAATAATAGTAGCATGTTACAAAGTGATTTTTCCCAGATTGGGTTTCCACTATAAATCCTAGTATCAATGCTTGTGTGAATGTTTTGGTTTAGACATTTTTGTGTTTTACAAGTTAGATACAGTAGGGTAGTGGACTACAATGTTATATGTCTCTATTATTGAATCAATGATGACTAAGTTGGTTTTGGTTGTTAGATCTGATTTAAGGAAAAGTTTTTGAAGTTTGTTTTATACATCTAGACCTGAGAACAACTGATTCACCCCCCTCTCTGTTGTTCTAAATCATATTAACAATTGGTATCAGTGTTGTGTTAATTATTATTGGTGTTTACATAAATCAAGTTTAAAGGGGCTTGAAGCAAATGATCAGGATGTATAAGAAGGAGGTACCGAAGCTGAATAAGGAAAATTTCCCTACATGACAAATTTTGATGAAGTTGCATCTAGCCAGTATTGGTGATTATGTAAAGTACTATATTGAGAATGACTATGTCTCACCTATCACACCTTTGACTGTCGAAGAAATGAGAGCTAAGCAAGAACACAATCAGGCAATGTTAGAAATTGCATCTTCCCTAAGCTATCTAGAATTTGAGGATATTAAGGATTGCACAAGTGCTAAGGGGATGCGGGACACTCTTGCAAAGATCTACGGTGGTGACATAAATGTACTAAAACCTAAGGCTGAGAGTCTCAGGGGTAAGTTTGATGAAATGAGAATGCAAGAAGGTGAGAACATTACACAATATTGTGGTAGAATAAAAGAAGTTGTGAATGCTATTAGAGGAGAAAGTGGGACTATTGGGGATGAAACTATAATTGGTAAAGTACTAAGAACTCTGCATTCTATATATGCTACTAAGATCCTTGCTATTCAGGAATCTAGATGTAACTCTACAAATTTTCTTACTTTGGAAAGTTTGGTTGGCAAGCTCACTGCTTTTGAACTCTCTAACTATGATAACTTCACTGTTGGTAGTATTGCCAATGTTGAATCTTCTTTTAAGTCACAATTAGTTCTGAACAAGCCAAAGAAAGAGAAAGAAAGATACATCAGTGAAAGTGAAAGTGAAAGTGATAGTGACACTTTTGATGAAGAATTTGAAGATCTGCAAGCTCTTATGGCTAGAAGACTAAGAAGGGGAAAAGGAAAATATAAAGGTAAACTCCCTATTATATAGTTTTCATATAACAAAGTTGGTCATATAGCTGCTAGATGTCCTGACAGGAATGATAAAGATGAAGAAAGAAAAGGTAAACACAAAGAAAGAAGAAATGATAGAAGTTACCAAAGGTACAAAGACAACAATGGAAAAGATAAGAAATCTTGTTACATTGCTGAAGAAGAAACTGACACTAATAGTGATGATTTTGAAATTGAGGTAATCTATGTTGCAATGAAAGATGAATCTGATGAGGATGAGAAAACTACATTGATCTCCTATGTGAACAAGAATGAAAAATGGATTATTGACAGTGGTTGTTCACATCACATGACTGGTGACAAGAGTAAGTTTGAGACCTTACATCATTATAGAGGTAAAAGTGTAAAATTTGGTAATGATACACCACGTCCTGTTAGAGGAAAAGGTTTGATTAAACTGACTGATAAGATCTCTTGTGAAAATGCATATTGGGTTGAAGGTCTAAATTATAATCTGCTAAGTGTTGCTAAGCTCAACAACATTGGTTACTAGGTGGAATTTCATCACAAGAAAGCTAAAATATTTGATGCTACTGGAGAACTGATTGGAAGTGGAGAACAAACTAGAGGTAATTTGTTCTATCTTGACCTATCTGAAGAAGCATGTATGGTTGCACGACTTGATGACATTTGGTTATGGTATAAGAGGCTATGTCATGTTAACTTTGATAATCTAGTAGAAACAAGTAAGAAGAAGAAAGTAAGAGGTCTACCTAGATTGAAGAAACCTGAGAATGTGATGTGCAAGGAATGTCAATTAGGAAAAATGACAAAGTCAAGTTTTAAGAGAAAATCCTTTACTTCTGATAACATTTTAGATTTGGTTCATACTGACCTTTGTGGACCTATGGGTGTACAAAGTTACTGTGGTGCTAGATATTTTATCTTGTTTGTTGATGATCATACTAGGATGATGCATGTAATGTTTCTAAAAGGAAAATCTGACACTTTTCAAATCTTTAAATGGTATTTGGCTAAAGTTGAGAAGGAGACAGGTAGGAACCTGAAATGTCTTAGATCTGACTAAGGTGGAGAATTTACATCAAATAAATTCAATTTGTTTTGCAATGAAAGAGCAATCAAAAGAAAAATGTCTGCACCTAGAAGACCTCCATAGAATGGTATAGTAGAGAGAAGAAATATCTCTATCTTGGATTGTGCAAGGACATTGTTGATTGAAAAGAATGTGGAAAATAAATACTAGAAAGAAGCTATAAGTAGAGTTGTCTACACTCTTAACTAGGTACAGATCAAGAAAGGTACAAATTTGACACCCTATGAATTATGGTATGGGCATGTACCGAG
>BSBK01008705.1:355000-424664 GCA_027943335.1 Chamaecyparis obtusa
AATTAAGTGATAATTATAAATTCAAGGGATATGGGTTTCAATTAACAAGATAAAACATTATGGTTTCATCAGACATAATGGATTACTATGAGGTTTCCTTACGGATACATAGCGTAGGTCCTTATGTGGACACCCATGAACTATTGGATCATTACTTTGTCATTTTCTTTGCGAGTTTATTTCTGTTAGAAAGAGATACAGTGCTTGCTGATTTTGGTGTAACAAGAATGGAATTATGTTATTAGATTTCAATAACATCTGTATTTAATCTACATAATTGTTATGTTATACTGACTTTTATGGTTGCAAAATTTTGGAGATGATTCGTTATCTTAATTATGTGACTGAGCCCTGTTTGCAATTGTGCTTATGTTTATTTTTTATTTTTAGGTTTTAGATGGATAAATCAATGAGTATGGGATAGTGGATAGCAGTTGTTAAGATTTATGGGAAATAGATCATTTCTTGGTTATTAGTTCTCAGAACTATTCGTAGAATGTAAAGGATTGGTTAAAAAGGAAATTTTGTTTTTTGAAACTAAGTCCTTGAATAAAGAGTATTCTTATTACTCTGATGTAATTCAGTTGAAAACTATAAAGCTCTTAGAAGCAGTTACTATGATTATATGTTTTAGTTTGTAATTTAAAAAAAAATATTGTTACTATGGTTCTATGTGGTTTTGTTTATGGTTGATTATCCATGGGTTTCATCTTTTAGTTTTAAGTTTGTTATGGGTGTTACATTTGGTATCAGAGCAAGGTTTAAAGACTCAGGGCTTGAGGGTTTATAAAGAAAAAAAGGGGTTTTATCATTATGCTTCCATTAGTGATTTTATTGATCTTTTCTATAGGATTTCAAGCATGCCTCCTGTTACACGAGGAGCACAAAGACGTGGTGACCCAGTTGATGCCAATTTAGGCAGAGGTAGGGGTGGATGTCGTGGTCGTGGTCATGGCCGAGGAAGAGGATGAGGTCACCAAGGAATACTTGGTGATGAACAAGTTGATCCTTTAATAGGAATGGATCAGGAAGATCGAGAGGTACCTTAGGTTGAAGTTCTCCAACAGATCCTTGATAGGTTGGATAACATTGAAGCAAGGAACAATGTTCCAGTTGGTGTAGAAAATGCTCATATTATACGAGTCCCTATAGCAGAAGATCCTATTATTAGGACTCAGTTAAAAGACCTTTCTAAGCTCAAAGGACCATATTTCAATGGAACAGAGGGTGGTGCTGAAGTTGAAGCATGGCTCTTGAACATCGAAAGATGTTTTATTCTCCATGATTATCATAGTAATGTGAAGGGTCGTTGGACTGTAATGTATCTAAGATCCTTTGCTTCCATATGGTGGAATATGGAACTAGAGCAACTTGGAATTCTTATCTCTCAGGTTACATGGGAGCTTTTCATAGAAAGATTCCGTGAGAGATTCATGTCGGATTATTGGCAACAAACTAGATCTGAAGAATTCTTCAGTATTTCTCAAGGCAACTCAATGGTGGAAATGTATGAGAGGAGGTTTTTCCAACCGAAGAAATATTCTGGTTGGTTAGAGAATGATAAGCCTTTGGTACAACACTTCATTAGGGGTTTGAACCCTAAAATTAGAGAAGAAGTCAAAACTTTCAAACCTAAGATAGTGAAAGAAGCTACTGATCAAGCCAAGCTCATAGAATTGAAGTCAGGATTTTTAGCCAAAGGATTAGTGAATCCACCAGCTGAAAGTAGTGGGAAGAATCAGAAACCTTATCAAGATAATTTCAAGGCAGTTTCTAGTGGATCAAGTGGTAAATTTTAGAAGAGGAAGTTTGAAAAGTTTTCCAAATCAAAAAAGAGTTTCAAGGTTCCTGAGCAACCTAAGTCCTTTAAACCAACTTAGAGTGTACAACAGAGTTATGCATCACCTCTAGCGAAATCACAAGATAAAAGTACCAAGAGAGGAGTAGAGTGTTGGCAATGTGGGCAATTGGGGCATTTGCAATGGAATTGTCCCCTTCGAGGCAATAATCAGGTCAGGTCTAAAGCCACAGGTTCTAAGGCTACTATTGGTGATTCTGGAAGGAATCATTGCATCTTTGCTACTGTGGATCAGAAACAAGCAGATCATCAGAACATTGTGATTGAATCTAGAGGTAATTACCAAGGTAAGAAGATCTCTATTTTATTTGACTCCGGTGCCACTGACTCTTTTATTTCTTCCAATTTGGTTTTAAAGCAATGTGGAATTCTTGTGAGTAAAGTTGAATTGGCATGGCAAGTTGAGTTAGCATTAGGGACTAAGGTTGAATCAGGGTTTATAGCTAAAAATTGTAAGGTCCAATTTAAGGCTTTTACTACTACAGTTAGCCTTAGGGTTATTCCTTTAGGTTCTTATGACATTATTCTGGGTATGTTTTGGTTAGATCAACACCAAGCTGTCATCGATTGTAGAGAGAAGACCATTAGATGTATCGATGATAATAGAACCATCAAGTTTATTACAGGTGTTTAGAGGCCTATGTCAGTCAGAACTATTTCTGCTAAGCAACTTCAGAGATGTTTACAAAAGGGATGCAAATTGTTTTCTATTTCTATCAATGATTTTGAAGAACCAGTTGCCTGGAACACCAACTTAGATCATCCAATTTTGAAAGAATTCTCAGATGTCTTTATTATAGAGATTCTGGGAATCCCACCTAAAAGAGAAATTGATTTTAGGATTGATCTTTTGCTGGGAATCGAACTGATTTCCAAGACTCCTTACCGCATGACCGCTCAAGAATTAGTGGAACTCAAGGTTCAACTTGAGGAACTTCTTGAGAAGGGGCTTATTAGACCTAGTGTTTCACCTTGGGGAACACCTGTTATCTTCATTAAGAAGAAGGATGGATCTTTGAGGCTTTGTATCGACTATAGACAACTGAACAAAGCTACCGTCAAAAATAGATATCATTTGCCTCGCATCGATGATTTGTTTGATCAAGTGAAGGGTGCCAAGGTGTTTTCCAAGATTGATCTCAAATCTGGATACCATCAGTTAAGGATTCAAGAAGCTGACATTCATAAAATAGCCTTTTGCACAAGGTATGGGCATTATGAATTCAAAGTAGTGCCATTTGGGTTGACTAATGCACCATCAGTATTCATGAGTTTGATGCAGGGAGTATTTAGGACTTTCTTAGATAAGTTTGTGGTAGTGTTCCTTGATGACATTTTGGTATATTCTAACTCCTTGGAGGAGCATGAGTAGCATTTGAGGCAAGTCCTTGAATGTCTTCGCAGGAACAAGCTATATGGCAATCCTGAAAAATGTGAATTTTTCAAAACTAAAATAAGTTATTTGGGTCACATCATTAAAGCAGATGGAATAGCTATTGATTCTGCTAAGATCAGGGCAATTGTAGAGTAGCCAACTCCTACCAATGTGTCTAAAGTACAAAGTTTTATGGGTCTGGCTAGCTACTACAAAAGATTTGTGGCTAATTTTTCAAAGATAGCCCATTCCATTACTTCTCTCCAGAGAAAGGGTAAGAAATTCATCTCGTCAGATAAATGTGAAGAAGCATTCCAACATCTTAAGGAACGTTTGACTAGTGCACCAATTTTAGTGGTACCTGATCCTTCTAAGGAATTTTTTGTGTGCACCGATGCCTCATTGGATGGTTTAGGGGTTGTCTTGATGCAAGACGGCAGGGTCATTGCTTATGAATCTAGGAAACTAAAGGATCATGAAATTAATTATCCTACTCATGATTTGGAACTCGCAGCAGTGATTCATGCTTTGACCAAATGGCGGCATTTTCTTCTTGGTAAACATTTTGAGCTACATACCAATTACAGAAGTCTACAATATTTGTTCACGCAGCCCAATCTTAATGCACGTCAGCGTAGATGGATGGAGTTTTTGTGTGAGTATGACTTCGATATGAAGTATATTTAGGGTAAAGAAAACAAAGTAGCAGATGCTCCTAGCAGAAGGCATCATGAACTCTCTTCTTTGACCCTCACAATTCACTTGAGAGAGAGAATACTTCTGAATTTGGTTACTGATCCTTGGTACTTAGATGTTAAAGCAGTGATTGATAGTGGTAGTGTATTAGAAGGTAGATTTGAGGGTTACTCTATCAGTACTGAAGGAGTGATGACTTACCGAGGTAGCATATATGTGCCAAAAGTCAGGGATCTTCGGAACCTAGTTATGACTGAAGCACATAAGGCACCTTATTCAGCACATCCTAGTGTGAAGAAGATGCATGCTGATCTTAAGCAGCATCACTACTGGCCGGGTATGAAGAGGGATGTTGCTAATTTTGTGGCTAGATGCTTGGAGTGTCAAAGAGTAAAAGCTGAACATCAACATCCAGCTAGTTTACTTCAATCTCACAGCGTGCCTGAATGGAAATGGGATACCATATCCATAGATTTCATAGTGGGGTTACCATTTTCAGCTAGGTGACATGATGCCATTATGGTTGTTGTTGATCGGTTAACCAAAGTTGCCCACTTTATTCCCATAAGATCCACTTATAATGCTGCATATGTGGCATGGATTTATATGGAACAGGTTGTTAAGCTACATGGGATTCCTAAGAAGATCATATCTGATAGGGATTCAGTTTTTACTTCATCTCTGTGGAGATCTTTGCAGTGTGAATTAGGTACTCAGCTGAACTTTAGTTCAGCATATCATCCCGAAACTGACGGACAGACTGAGCGTGTCAACCAGATTTTGGAAGATATGCTTAGAATGTATGTGATGGACAGACAAAATAGATGGGAAGAGTACTTATATCTGGTTGAATTTGCTTACAACAACAGTTACCATAGTTCTATAGGTATGGCTCCTTTCCAAGCTTTATATGGAAGACTGTGTAGAACACCTTTAAGCTGGGAGAATCTTGAGGACAGAATTCTTTTAGGCCCCGAGATGCTTCAGGATTTAGAACAATAGGTTAAGCACATCAGAGAACACCTATCTACAGCTCAGGACAGGCAGAAAAAGTATGCAGACCTGCATAGAATTGAACATCAATTTGAAGTTGGGAATAAGGTATTTCTTCGGGTTAGGCCCCAGAAAAGTCCTATTAAGTATGGTAAAGGGTCAAAATTGTCTCCAAGATTTGTGGGACCATTTGAGATCCTAGAATGAGTGGGTCCAGTTTCCTACAGACTTGCTTTGCCTCCCAGCCTTTCATGAATTCATGATGTATTTCATATTTCTGTCTTAAGGAAATACATACCTGACATTGCTCACGTGCTAAATTGGAAAAATTTACAAGTGGTAGATGGTCAACTGATGCTAGAACCAGTACAGATCATCTAGCAAAGAGAGCTAAACCTTAGAGGATGCAAGGTGGAGCAGGTAAAGGTGTTATGGGATCTTGATGATGAAGCTTCTGCAACTTGGGAAGATACAGGGGCTATGAGAGCTTCACATCCTCATTTGTTTTCAGGCTTCCAGGAGTAAGCCTAGTCTGGTGGGGAAGGGTGTCATGCCCCTGATAGTCTTAGGCTTTACTTTTCAATGTTATGTTATGGTTGGATTTCTAGTTTGATTAGCATCATTTTATCTGGAACAATATTTCTGTTAGACTACTATGAGTTTGAACTCTGACTTCGTTCATTTGAACCTTGTTGTTTGAAATAAATATGTTTATCTCTGTAATAGGTATTTTGGTTCTGCCAGACACTCAGAGAATTATGTCTATTCTGTAGCTTAATGAGATTTTATGATGTTAGAATTGGTATAGATTGACTTTTGAATTAACGGTATTGGATAGTTCAGTTAGAGATTCGAGTATTGGTATAATTGTGAAAATAAGTACAACTAAAATGGTTAGTCAATTGTCTTATAATTGGTTCATTGTTTTCGAATTCTAAATAATATGTTAAACATAATTAGAATTGGTTTTATTATTATGGTTAAATGTATCTTGATGTTGCAGACAGTAAATAGAGATTGTTGTTACTTATGTATATATATATATATATATATATATATATATATATATATATATATATATATATATATATAGATGTACAGACATATTTATGAGTGATTGTTTTAGAAATTATGTGGTATTTCTTTTGCTAAACTAAAAGAATTATCTAAGTTAGTATACCCTATTTTGTATGTTAGAAGGAGGTTAGTTTGGTTAGTGTTAGTAGTTTGGTTTTGTTAATGTGTTGTTATCAATGATGCTTAAGTTAGTTTTTTTAACCTAAGATCGACAAATGTTATCTAACATAGATGTATATTAATCTATCCCTAAGCCTTCCTATTTATGATCTAGCTCGAAGACATGACTTATCACACAGCAGGGTTTAATTGCACTTTCATCACATAGTGGAGTTAGTGGGGTTTAAGCTATTTTCGGGTTATGGGATTATACGTTGATGGACATATGGCAGAGAATGCATTGTGTTTGCTAAAAGAGATAAGCTCATATTGAATGAAATCATCGATGTAATTCATCTTTGTGTTTTGATGTCCGCCATTAGCTCTGGTGAAGAAGTTGCAGTTGAATAATGACTCCATTTTTCACCATGCATTTCTGTGATAGTTTGGGTAAATAGTTAGTAATGGACTTGTTTTCCTGTTATATTTTATATGATAAAATGCTTGGAATGGAAAGGGGTTTTCACGGCAAGTTTTACCCTTCTATTCAATGTCATTTGGGAATTTTTGTGTTTCATACTGTCATCTTTGTATTTGTGTTGTGGGCTCTTTTGCACGACACTTGGGCAGGTAGTGGAAAGAGATCTTCGTGGTTGAGATTAGGGTTCGACTGTGAAGCTCACCAGGTAGGAGCTAGCTTTGCAATACTTCAGTTTCTGGATACCTCCCCACACAAATACTAGGCAGGGGCATTCTCTCACCTTATCCTCTGTTTCCATTATTTTCTGAAAATGAAATATTAGAATGTTTAATTACCACTGTTAGTTAGTTGATGAATGTAAGGTATTTGTGATTGTATTCTTTGTGAGCTCGGTCATGAACCGGTTTCTTCTTGGATGGATTAAGAATTTTATTAAGTTAATAGATGTTATAATTAGTGGAGGAATTTGAAACGAATGACTATTTCACTCTTGATGTTTGTTTTTAAGTTGAGGAAATAGGAGATTGGTTTTTGTGTGATATTAAGTACATGTTCTATTATGCTATTTTCGAGCATATTGCATTGATGGGTTTTCTTTATTTCTGAGTATGAAGTTGACAGTGTTTTCTTTAAACTTGTGCCGAACTATGGGGAATATAGTTTGTTGCTATGAATATGGTTATACCATAGTGATTTTTGTGTCGATGTTTACCTTTTATGGTCAGTATTAAGGGGTTAATCGGGGATGAGTATCGGCTTATAAATTCAGTTTGAAACCCTGAATGAGTTTTGTTTAAAAATTTCTTTGAAGCTATTCTCGTACACATTCCTGTTGTTAGGAACACTGTAGCAACAAAATGTTTACAACATGTAAGAGTCATTGGTCATAAGGTGAAATCAGGTATTCTTAACACTGTTTTAATACGAATCTGGTATCGATGTTTTATAGATCTGTATCATGGAAGTAGAGATTAGTGGTAGCTCATAGTTTACCTGAAACCTGTTGTATTGTGACTTATACTCTCGCATCATAGGTGTCATTTAAGGTATTCTTGAGTTTACTCTTTTAGTTATCTGTATATGTGTATGTCTAATGGGTGTTTGTCGCTGTTTTGGTTCAGTCAATAGTGAAAATGTAGATATTTTGTTGTACCAAATCTTGACTGCGAGCTAAATGAATTTTCAAAAATAATTACAAGTGTGAAATATAGTTTTGTTTTGACATTAGGAAATGCAAGGAATATATAGGAAAGTCAATTATTATCTTTTTCAGTCAGTAAGGAAGTTCACTTTGATATTTTTTTAAAATGTAGATGACGGTTCTTATTATTATGTTATTCCTTTTATGTAATCAACAGATTTAGTAGATAAAGTAGATGTGTTTTTTTGATAGGACTAAGATGACTAGTATGGTTTTCCAATGTGTATTTATGGACTTGAACTTTTTGCGAATGATGAGTTACGTTATAGAATTAGATTTTTTTTGTTTTGATCCTCTGTTTAGTTAAAAAATTATGAATGCTATGTTTATCATTCTGAACTATTAATTACAAGTTTATATAATTATATATGTATACCTGCAGGGATATGTATATGTATACACAAGCCGTGGTGTATACATGTACATATGCCAACATGTATATAAAAGTATGAACTTGTAATTAACAGAGCAGGATGTATAGAAAATTAGTTTATAATTAATTGGTTTATGGCAAGCTTGTATGTTTGTTAAAAGCGATGGGTGTTGTGTTGATTCAGTTGATATATGATTATTTTAGTTCATTTCTATTCAATGAAATCGTCATTTCAATATGGACATTTTTATTGTATAGTTTTAGATATAATGCTAAGTTAATGTGGAGGTTATTATTTGATTGGATTTGTGATGGAGAAAGTATTGTGATCTTTTCTACTTTTGGGAAACATCATGTTTAAGTATGTATGTTATGGAAAATGGAAACATGGATCTAAATGGATTTCTGATTGTTGTTTCAATTTTATAATTGATGCAATAGAAATGGAATGTTAGTGAAATTGTGTAATGTAGTTCATTTCATTTCAATCATTAATTGCTAGATCAATTGTTTTGAGATAACACAAGTGTGATCCTTAGATTGGGGGGCTGACACTAGTCTATTACCTTGTGGTGATAGAATTTATGTCAGTTGTGACTGACACTAGTCTATATCGTTATGGGAAAGAATTTATGTCAGTTGTTTAATTAAGTGATAATTATAAATTCAAGGGATATGGGTTTCAATTAACAAGATAAAACATTATATTTTCATCAGACATAATGGATTACTACGAGGTTTCCTTACGGATACATAGCGTAGGTCCTTATGTGGACACCCATGAACTATTGGATCATTACTTTGTCATTTTCTTTGCGATTTTATTTCTGTTAGAAAGAGATACAGTGCTTGCTGATTTTGGTGTAACAAGAATGGAATTATGTTATTAGATTTCAATAACATCTGTATTTAATCTGCATAATTGTTATGTTATACTAACTTTTATGGTTGCAAAATTTTGGAGATGATTCGTTATCTTAATTATGTGACTGAGCCCTGTTTGCAATTGTGCTTGTGTTTATTTTTTATTTTCAGGTTTTAGATGGATAAATCAATGAGTATGGGACAGTGGATAGCAGTTGTTAAGATTTATGGGAAACAAATCATTTCTTGGTTATTAGTTATCAGAACTATCCGTAGAATGTAAAGGATTGGTTAAAAAGGAAATTTTGTTTTTTGAAACTAAGTCCTTGAATAAAGAGTATTCTTATTACTCTGATGTAATTCAGTTGAAAACTATAAAGCTCTTAGAAGTAGTTACTATGATTA
Organism: Chamaecyparis obtusa; assembly: GCA_027943335.1. Classification (NCBI taxonomy): domain Eukaryota; kingdom Viridiplantae; phylum Streptophyta; class Pinopsida; order Cupressales; family Cupressaceae; genus Chamaecyparis; species Chamaecyparis obtusa. Next base: position 364,423 of record BSBK01008705.1, read on the forward strand.
TATGTTCCAGTTTGTAATTTACAAAAAAAATATTGTTACTATGGTTCTATGTGGTTTTGTTTATGGTTGATTCTCCATGGGTTTCATCTTTTAGTTTTAAGTTTGTTATGGGTGTTACAAAATGGATGTCAAGTTTGCATTCTTAAATGGTATACTAGAAGAAGAAGTTTACATAGAACAGCTAGAAGGTTTTATTGATCCAAATAGAAGACACATGGTATGCAATTTGAACAAAGCACTATATGGATTAAAACAAGCTCCCAGAGCATGGTATGAGAGATTGCATAACTACTTGATACATATTAGATTTTCAAGAACAAATGACACAAGCAATCTGTACATGAAAGATGAAGAAGGTATAGGTATCCTGTTGGAAAAACTTTTTGTGGATGATATTATTTTTGGTGGACACGATGCTTTGTGTAAAATATTTTCAAATGAAATGAAAATTGAATTTGAAATGAGCATGTTTGGTGAGATCAAATTCTTTTTTGGTTTACAAGTATATTAGATGAAGAAAGGAATTTTCATTACACAGTCTAAGTATGTTAATGAAATACTAAAAATTTTTGGGATGGAAGATTCTAGACTAGTGAGTACTCCTATGGCTACTAGACAAAAGTTATTCAAGAATGATGATGTTGCAGAAGTGAACTAGACATTGTACCAATGCATGATTGGAAAATTCCAGTATGTTGTACATAGTAGACCAAATATTGCACTAGCTATTGGGATTGTGGCAAGATTCTCTGCCAATCTGAAGGAAACACACATGATGGCAGTAAAAATAATTATGAGATACTTGAAAGGGACTGCTGACTATGGGCTATATTACAAGAAGGATGAAAGATTTGAACTAAGAGTATATACAGATGTTGATTGGGCAGGAAATGTAGATGACAGAAAGAGTACTAGTGGTGGAGCTTTCTTTCTTGGATAGAGATTAGTCTCCTGGATGAGCAAGAAACAAAATTGCATTTCCCAATCTACTGCTAAAGCCGAGTATGTTGTTGCTGTAGTAAACTATTCAAATTTGGTATGGATAAAACAATTTTTGGTAGGCATGAAAGAAGAAATCACTAAACCTTTTGTTATTTTCTGTGACAACACAAGTGCTATAAACATTTTTGAGAATCCAGTGATGCATACTAAGCCCAAGCACATAGCGATCAAGTATCACTACTTGAGAGAATTGGTACTATCATGCCCAAAAATAAACCAACCAAAAATGCAACAAATTTTTTTTTTTATAGGGTTCAGAGATACCTAGGGTATTAGATATACAATTCATCCTGCTGAGACTATACCCTCAATAATTCCTGCTAAGGTTATGGTTCTCGAATAGGTTTCAATTCAACTGTAGGATGATTAGTCTTGTAGTGAAGGTTTGAGGGATAATTACATTAATGATAGGATTCCAATTAACATATGACAATGAACTTATTAGTGTTATTTCAGATACAATGTTATCTAGTTGAACCAAGGACTATGGTTATACTACCATCTTCTAAACTCCTTTTAGTGGAATGGGATTACTTAAGGATTGTTGATTCAATGATCTATGGTCCTACTAACCATGGGAAAGTTGACAACTTAATTTAAACCAAATAATTTTAGTAATGACATTCTAGTGTTAAACATTTATACATTGAATAAAATGAACTATGATGTTTAGTTGATCCATTAAGGATAAGTCTGTCATACTAGACTTTTCAACTAATTAATTGTGAGGATCCTATTAGCTAATTAACCAATAATTAATTTGACTAAAAGTTAAGCAAGTAATTATATTACTAGGAGAATTTAAACATGTTCCCATTAAAACTATTGATTAAATAATTTGATTAATTACCATTTAAGTTGAACAATAAAGCCACCAAATAATAATCACTTTCATTAATCACCCAATTAAAATTAATGACTAATAAATATAATTATCATCTAAGAATTCATGACAAAACCCAAATTAAACCCTAATCTATCAAATCATTAAACCACTAACTTAATACACTAACCTATCTATAAGAAATCCCCTAATAACATTCTAATTGAAAGAGGATTTATTATCAATAATAAGTAAAACTATAACATACCAACTGATCTAACAATGATTAAATCTAATTACACTGTCAATGAATCTATTAGTTAAAATTAAGTTCATAAATAATAAATCAAGCACCTAATACCATTTGTAATTAGCAATTAAAATTAAATAGCAAAAAGGCTAATACAAATTCCTAAAGATAACCTACTATGTATCCTAGTCTAAACACCCACTAACCAAATGATCAAGGCTAGGGTGGTGCGCATATCCAAGAGGGAAAGTGGTGTAGCACATGGCAAAGCTTTGGGCCCACCACCAAATATTACCTTAGATCCTAAGAAAAAAACCCATGCAAGATATGGGAAGTGGATGAAACAAGATTGGAATTAAATGTTGTCAACAAGGTGGAAAGGTGCCTAGATCCATGCAAAGGTAGGGAAGACTTTCATGGAAAATAGGGATATGCTTGATCCTCTATGACAGACTCACGTAGGCAAGGGAAGGAGGATAACTTGTTTGATGAATAAAATTTAATGCCATGTCAGCTCATGAGTATGCATAGGGATAAGGAAGGAGACAAGTCAATTAAGACTTGGATTGTGTGTCAGGGTCACAAAGAACCCAAGCATTCACTCAAGGGATGGTGAACTTGACCAAAGATTAAAAAAAATAAAATATAACTTTATTTCCATGTCAGTCTTTAGCAACCTACCGATGGAAGGGAAGGGATTAATGTGGGGACCACACATTCAAGTGGAAAGAGTCATAGATAGTTCTTTATTAGTTAAAGGTTTATTTGATTTATAATCAACATGGATTAGTTGGTATTAGCATGGGTAAGGTACGGGTTTAGGTCACAAATGCCAATTAGGGGATTATAATGAAAAGGAAGGGAATATTCTCTATGGTAAGAGAATAATTTCCTTCCCCATACAAAATCCAGAGAGTTAATTTGCTCAAAAAAAATCTGGAAGATGTTATTTCAATGCATTAGTTTTCCTTAAATTTCTTCCTTGATATATGAGGTCTAAGAGCATGAATTGGATAGTTTAATTAGTGTATTGAATTAAGGAGTTATGAATGTTACATTACAATATAATTTAGTTTATTGAACATTGATGTCATGTTTGTTTTAAAGGGAGAATAAGATTGTAATGTTTATTTTCAACTAAGGTGATGATCATATTGCATTAGTAATTAACTCAAGGGAAAGATTAATTATATTTGAACTTCAATATCACAATGAACATCTAAGAGAATGCAAGGTGTTGGTTGTCTTTTCTTTATACTTGTAGGTTTACACTATGATTCACAAATTTATGTCACTAACTCTATCACCACTCCAAAGTCTGCAAGGAAAAGTGCAAATTAACAAGGATCAAACAGATCCTCCTACACTTTAGGCTTATATGCTCAGGCAGGTGTACCTTTGACTCACTTCTTGAAAGGAATCAAAAAATGTTATGCATTATCCCCTTTACAAACTAATTGAAAGATTTTATCATTTATATGTATGGTGGATGATGATGAACTACTTCCAGAGAAAGGATAAGTGCCTTAAACTAGGGCATAGAGTCACCCAATAACACATATCAACTGAGAATCCTAAATCAAATACTCTTGAACTTAGAATAAGTGCTTTGCCTATTATCCCTCTCACTCCCAAACCTGATCATAAATTCCTACCCAACCATGGACTCACTGAAACTACCTTAAAGACTTTAATCCTAACTTTGTCAGGAACTCAAAGATAATCTCACAATACTCTTTGTTTACCATATGCTAACCCACTTTGTGTTATTAACATATATGAGCCCAATATTAAAATAAGAAGACAAACATAAATCTGAGATTGGAATCTAGGTGTATTGTCATTAAAATTTATAGAATCAATACATTACCAGAATAACAAAATGTTAGGAAAAAGACCCAAAATCTAGGCTCTCCTTGTTCATTCTTTACATTGATTTTCAATATACATCAACCAACATAATCGACCACTTGCAAAATAAAAAAATCAACTATATATACCACAAATCATCTTGGGATCCTAAAACAGGATGCAACAAGCTACAGATGCTTAGGGTTAGGGTTTTACCCACTAAACCAACTAAGATCAATCAAGAATTTATTACAATTGGGGGAAAACTAGGCAGCCTAGAGAAAATAGATCCCAGAATGATCCTCAATCATGGTAATTTCCTGAGAAAGTACTAAAAACCATGGATTTTCCCATATTAATCAACCTATTCAGCCACTTGAAACATGCTTTCAAGCAACAAAATCATGGTAAAAACCCCTGCAATTAATCATCAACCTCCCTAGACCACACTACAGCAACAGGCACCACCAATTCCACCAAATCTAGTCGCTAAAATAATTAATTTCAATCCTTCCTGTCAGTGAAAAGACATCTAAAAATTCAAATTTGAAATGCAACAGTCGGTCAATAAGTTTTAAAATGCGACTGTCCATTCCCATGTTTTCCCAGCAGGTCAAGCAGTCCTCATTAATTTTGGCAACATTCACAAAGATGTTTGAAAAGTCTCTGGCCACATCAGCACACCGCAACCAATGAAAACTGAGCAAGTTAGCACCATCTGACAGTGGACCCACAACTTAGAAGCTTTCAAATCAGATGGTTGGTGTATGATCGCATAGCATGGAAAGATTCCATTCGATCATACAACCACTGTAGATCTACCTGTGCTACTGGCAACCCTGTAGACTCCTCTAACAATGGCCCCACTGACAACCACCAAGTCACCCATCCATGCTGACCAATCAGAACACTACAACTTAGTAGGACTTGGCAAATGGTCCCACTATCTAGCCTTTCAAATTAGATGGCTAGCGCATGATCTCATCAGCTCAAAAGATTCCATGAGATCATACACTAGCCATAGATCCTAAGGAATCTAAAAACTATCGGGCCCCACTGACAACACCCCATGTCATCAATACCTCTATCCAATCAGAGAAGGCCATGCCATAATATCTAGCAAGCAGACATATAAATTTTTCATCACACATAGGTCACTTTGACAGCCTCCATTTCACCATCCCACAACCAGTGAAAAATTACCACCCATGCACACTTGGTAGTGGACCCACTCCAATCGGCATGAACATGATGGAAGATCAGACAGCTGATGCATGATCTCAAGGTGGAAGAATATTCCATGAGATCATGTGACCACCATAAGATCTAATGGCAAGCAAAGATACTGGGCCCACAGGGAAAAATGGTGCCTCGTTGCTATACCGCATGTCAGAAACTCTAACAACAAAAAGTCTTGCGAAACAATGATAGCCACACAATTTTAAAAGGCAGAACATAGGAAAAATTAATGGGAGAATCAGGCTTAGACATAAAATATTAAAGGGGTCCCACTGTTAAAAACTAACCATGTAACACGTGAAGGGGACACAACCTTTTAGCACATGGGTTATTGAGGACTTAAGTGATAAAAAAGGTAACGTTAAAAAAGAACAAGGCTAGGGAAAACTAGGATTTCTCCTCCAATAGCTAGAAATTTTGAATTTTGGACTAGGGTTTGAGGGCCAGAGCACATAAACCACTTGCAGAGACTGGGGAAAAACCACAGAGTCATGAAAATTTTACAAGTGCTAACAATGGCTCTGTCTAGGGATGTATGCCTCCTGCAGGCATAGCAAGCATCTAGAATCTTGGGGTGAAGCAGACCACCAACTAGACAAAAACCTTGAACAACAAAGAGCAAAGGAAAAAACCCTACAAGCTAAGATAGAAGAAATAGGGAAAAGGTGCACCACTATACAGAATGTACACCAAAAATAGACCTAACTATTGTTGATGGAAAGAAGGATACCTTCAATTGAAGTATTTCTTCAAGAATTGTCCATGAACTAGCAATTCCTGAACATCACCGTTTAGTTCTTTAACAACATAAGAATCCTGGCCCGATTTTTCATGAATTAGATATGGCCCTAGCCAGATTGGGTCAAATTTTCCATGTTTCCCCTTATCCTCCAATCTAGCATTCCAAATTAATACCAAGTCACCAGGCTCAAACTTCCTATCAATAGTCCTTTTGTCATACAAATTCTTGACTTGCAATTGCAACTTGGCATTTCTTGAAACTAATTCTCTCCTAGTTTCATCCAGCCTAATAAGGTCTTCAATTCTCAACTGAATTTCATCTTCTATATCATCATCATATAATTGAACAAACTTATACATTTCTAACAAGTTTTTCTGAGGTATCCTTGCATGTATCCCATATACTAAATCAAATGGTGCACAACCAATTTCATTCTTCACAGTTACCCTATCAGCCCATATAGTTAATGGTAACTTTGAATTCCATGCTCTTTTGTTCTTATCAAGGATCCTCTTGAGGATTTTTATCAAGCTCTTATTTGTTGATTCTACCTGTCCATTCCCTTGTGGATGATAGGGTGAGAAGTATGACATCTAGATTCCCAAACCCTAGTAGAATTCCTTGTACTCAGTAGACCTAAAACACATTGCATTATCACTGACTATCCTCTTAGGGCAACCAAACCTTGTAACAATATTCTTCAATAAGAAATCAGTTACCACCCTACTAGTTGCATTTCTTGTAGGTATAGCTTCTACCCACTTTGTGAAATAATCAGTGGCAACCAAGATCGAAGAGTGTCCTCCACTTGACTTGTTTGGTATCTCCCCTATGAAATCTATTCCCCACTGTTGGAAAGGAGCTTGCACCTCAACTGGCCTTAAAGGTACATTACCTGAAAACTTAAGCTTACCAAAGAATCTCTGACAAACATCACATCTCCTTACCAACTGTTCTGCATCCTTGAAGATTGTAGGCCACTAGAATCTTGCTCTCAAGATTTTTTAAGCTATAGTTTTACCCATATAATGTCCTCCAAAAACTCCCTCATGCATTTCTTTTAATAGCTTGTCAGCCTGACTTTCATCAACACATTTTAAAAGTATGCAATCCAAATTTTTACTATATAATTTTTATTTTACAATCACATACTTGATGGCCTGTAATTTCAATGTCCTTTTCTTATTATCATCCATTCTTGGAGGACACTTCATGTTCATTAAGTAAAATATAATGTCTTGATACCAGATGTAATCATCCATATTACAAGTATAATCAATCTTAGTCTGGTTTATCTAGTTTGCATCAAGATTGGATTGAGCCATCAATTTTTCCAATCCCTATCCTCTGACCAATTTAGTAATCTAGACATCAATATTGAATTCTTGAATTCTATTTATCCATTTGCATCTCCTTCCAGACACCTCCTGCTATGAAAAAATATCTTTTACTACAGCACTAGGTACAAAGGAAATCACAACTACTCCAATTAAATAACATCTAAAAGTCTTGATTGCCTTCACCAGTGCATAAGCTTGTTTCTCATTGATATCATATTTCAATTCAATAGCTTGCAAAGATTTACTAAAGAATGCAATAGGCTGCTCATAACCCTCATTGTTCTTCTGCAACAAAACTGCAGCAATAGTATGAAAAGATGCAAAGGAAAAGATATGAGTAGGGACATTGTAATCAGGTGCTTTAAGCACAGGTGTATTTTTGAAGCCTTCTTTATATTCTTGAAAGCTTCATCAGGCTCACCTTCCCACTTGATCTCAGAGCCTTTCTTCAACATCTTAGATATTGGCCTAGTAACTTCAGCAAAATTTGTAACAAATCTTCTCAAGAAATTTACCTAACCAAAGAAAGACTGAATTCCTTTAACATTTTTTGGCTTAGGGATTTTATCAATGGATGCTACCCTTTCAGGATCAATTCTATCTCCTTGCTTTCCAACCAAGTGGCCAAGAAACTTACCCTCAGTGACACCAAATGCACATTTCCTTGGATTTAATGAAATGCCATATTCCAAATCCCTCACAAATATTTTTTCTAGATGAGTAAAATGGTCTTCTTCCTTCTTGGAACAAGTAATTAAATCATCTTGATAAACAACAAGGAAATCATTTATAAAATCTGAAAAGGCAACATCCATTGCCCTCTAAAAAATTGCACCACCATTTGTGAGACCAAAAGGCATTCTCACATAAACATATTGTTGGCATTAAGTATGTTTGTCATTAGTGACAACACTTATTCAGACTCTAAGTGTTTACCGAGCAGACAGGATAGTGTTTACCAAGTGCCAGCATGGTAAATAGGGAATTCAGTTTCTACCGAGTGACACTATATCTACCAAGTCTCTAGTATATACTCAGTTTGAAACTACAACCGAGTGGTTAGTATGGACCGGGCCTCCACTTCTACCAAGAGCATGACAATGCTGAGTAAGACAGTGGATGCCGAGTATCAGAAAGTCACCGAGTTAGTTTGCAGTAGTCGAGTAACTATATTTGGGCCGACTCAGTAATATTTGTGTTAAGAGCTGACTTTGTAATTATTTTGTAATTGTTTTGGATTGATATATAAACAATGTTTTGTATCATATCCAAGGTGTGAAGTAGCGAAGCATGAAAAAGAGAGAAAGGCAGAGATAAGTGAATTACAAAGGGCTACTATAGTATAGGAAGCAGCAAAGATCTATCCATCATAAAAGGTGATCAGTACATAAGAGAATCTTAATCAGCAAGTACAGTTGCAAGTAAGAGATCTACTGTTTCATCCTAATAGGTGAATCAGCTTAAAACCCTTTAACCAGGTAGACTTAACAGTCTTCATAAAATCTCTAAACCGAGTGCATACTTTATAGTATGTTTGTAAATCCTCTAACAAGGTGGACCTAGCAGTCCTTATTGCTCCTAATAGGGCAGATCATCAAAAGTGATCATTGTAAGCCTTAACCGGCAAACTTTATACCGCAGTATTGAAGTTTTATGGGTATCATCCCCACCCCACTTTTACTTTCTACTTGGAAGGTTTCTGGGTCGCCAAATCTCTATGTTCAAAGTGTTATGAATGTTTTATTCTTTCTGTTACTCATACATGCAGTCATATTATCAATCTAATGTTATTTGAAATATGGTTAAGATTTGAATTTGTTAAAAGTTTTGAAGTTACTGATTCACCCTTCCCCTCTCAGTAACTTGGATAGTCTTGAATATTTCCAACAATTGGTATCAGAGCTTTGTGGTTCTCAGGATAAAGTTTGACAGCTTCAGAAAAGATTTAGGACAATGGAGATATTTAGACTTAACAAAGTAATTGAGAATGAAAAGCTAGATCTGGAAATGGCCATAACTCAACTCAAGGAAGCAAGAGAGCATCTTTCCCAATCCATAAAAAGAAGGAAGGAACTTGCAAATCAGATTAATGACCACCAGTATATTGAAGAAAAGATTGTAGACTTTTTCCCTTCATGCAGCTTAGATGAAGCAAACAATGCAATCAAAGAACTTCTAGAAGAGAATGGATCTTTGCAAGAAGAGATAAGAAAATTGAAAAGAGAACAGGAAATTCAGTCAACAAGATTTTGTGAAATCTTGGAACAAAGAAACAAGATGAAAGATGAAATAGATGGAAAGAATAATGAAATCTAGAATCAAACCTTTCAACTAGAAAACCTTATTGATCAAGTCTCCAATGCAAATGAAGAAATCTTGACTCTGAGATCAGAAAATGAAAATATAAGAGAGGAGCTGAGATCTAAAAAGAAAATCAATTTAAGATTGGTGAATGACTTAGACACTGAAAGGAAAATCAATGAGAGAATGTTGAAATCTCAAGAAGATATAAATCAGGTGTATGAACAAAACCTTCATAGGCAAAAAGGAAAAGCAGGACTTGGATACAAAGAGGAAGGTGAATCATCCAAACAAGGTACTCAAAAGAATCAGAAATGCACTTGTAATCATTGTGGCAAAATTGGTCATACTTCAAACAAATGTTGGAACAATGGAAAAGCACAATTCAATGGAAAATGCTACAATTGCAATCAGCATGGTCATAAAGAAAATGAATGCAAAGATAAACCAAGATTTAAAGGCAAATGTCTCAAATGTAGCAAGCAAGGTCACAAGGCATCAGAATGTAGAACTAAAACACCCAATCCAGTAGAACAAATTATGAAAGCAATGTTTGGTTGGGATTACAACACTTGGTGTAGATGTCATTACTATGGAGAATATGGGCACATTCGCATGAATTGTGTAAGACATCACTTGAGAAAAAGGGATACTACCATAAGATGTTATAAATGCACTAAGCTTGGTCACATAGCTAAAAACTGCATGAATTTAGGCAAAGTTGAAGATGAAAAGAAAGAAAAAGCAAATAGCATTAGGAAGCAGATGAGATAGCAGTGGATTCGTAAACCTACCAAGCAAACTAGTCCAAGTAATGAAGTCACTCATGAAGTGAGTGGCTCTATCAACTCTAACTAAGTCTCCAAGAAAGTACTAGAACTGTATCTTCATAGACATATTCCAAACAGTTCCTAAACTGAAAGGAAGAAAGATCCAAATTAGTATGTAAGATATAGTAGGATCACAAGAAGGTCGGTATCAGTTACCACTGAGCAAGGTCGGGAGTAACCTAATTTCATTTGGTTACCGAGTAAGCTCAGAGCAGTATGAATTCATATGTTCTCTGAGTTGTAGAATCTTCACTGAGCATTTAATGCATAGTGGATGATAGTCTGTCGAATTCAATACCCTAATTCCTATGGAGCATTAATGACAAAATTTTAACAAAAAGGATGAAATCATGTTCATTCTTCACCGCAAATATCAGCATATTGAGCAGAGAAATTTCTAGTGCGATCAAGCGATTCAAAGAAAAATTTTGCAGCAGAAATTTCTTCGAAGAAGTTTTCTTTTTCTACTGAGCAACCATGGCATCATCCAGCACCAAAGTAAAGAAAGGCTCAGAAATGTTAGTTCAAGGAGAATGGAAAGTGCCAAATTTCAAACTCGTGCCCACGATTGCAGAAACCCTAGATCCAAGTGGAGCTCAATCTAAAATTCCTCCAAAGGTACTTCTTGTAAATGACATTCACAGTCATTTTAAAGGTACAATTCAAGAGCTTGGAACCCTAGAGATAGATGTTGTTCATGATGAATTGTGTGTTGATGGTGTTCTCAAACTAGAACATAAACATTTGGAAGATAAGAGTTTGACACATATCACCCACTTTCCTCAGAGTTTCCAGATAAACTAGATTAGATATATCCTAAGCCAAGTGCATGAAGGTAAAATTTGGCTTCAGCAACCAGTGGAAATAAAAAAGAAGATGATTCACCGAATCATTGGTCTTCCCATGCTTTCCAAGGCTAAATCTACAAAAACCCTAGGTTGGGTAGAGCTGGAAAAGAAAACCCTAGCCGAATGGGATGGTAGAGGTATGAGAATAAATAGTATTATTGATGTAGAACTAAAATTTGGCACATATGTCATAGCTCACAAGATATATAGTTCAAGTCAGTAGAATAGTGTTCCGTGTGAAGCAGTTGACCTAGCTTATAAAATTGTGAAGAACAATCTGTCATTTGACCTAGCAAATTTATTGTTGAAATAGTTCAACAAGAATATGGGGAGCATTCAAACCTCAAAGAATAATCCATGTAAGTTTGGCTCACTGTTGGTTTTTTTATTTTTCTATGCTCAAAAGTTTTTCCCATCAAAAGGCACAATAAAATGGAGAAAGGATGTGCCTATTCTTTATTAGATAAATGAGTATGTTGCAGAAATAGGTGAAAATTTTGTAAACATAATGGATAACTATTTTGAATCTTTTAAAGAAAAGATGAATAACAGATTCTGGATTCCACTAAAGTTGGTGGAAGATTATAAAGATGATGTTTGTTTCATGGTTGATTGTGATAGAGTATACATTCAGGTAGTAAGGCCTAGGATTGTATGGGTGAAACCTCTTCCTTATGAGGTGAACATTGATGAAACAAAGGATATAATTGAAGCCCTAGTAAATCAACCTATTGATCCAAAGGCTCCATACTTTGGAACATATGATGAAGCTAAGATAAGAATTAAGCTAAGCATAAAAATTCCACAGATGGTTAACAAAGGCACAAAGGGGATGGCCAAGATGCAATCTAGCACACCTCTAATGTTAACCGAGGGCATAGGAGAGGATATTGTAGAAGAAGAAGAAAAGGATGAGAGTAAAGAAGAACTAGTGCTTGTAAAGAAGAAAGGAAAGGTAACTATCACCAAGGAACCCAAGCAATCCAATGCAGTATTCACATGGAAAAGATCAAGGGACAAGGCAGGTAAAGTCAATGATGATATAGTAATCAAAAGGTGTCCTCCCTCATTTGAACAAAAGATTAAGGATTTGAGAGAAGGATCTGGAATTACAAATTTCAAATCTCTCAAATATGAAACAAGGTCACAGGTAGAGCAGTAGGAAATTGAAGATGTTGTTATTGAGAAAATGGGAAAATGGAAGTACTCACCAGAGGATATGGCTTCTCAAATCCTAGGAGTTTTATTAAACCAAGTTAAGATGAGATGGTCCAATGCAAGGAAAACTATCAAGGACATATATGCTCAAACCTTAAGACAGTTGATGCCAAGTTTGAAAAATGCTGAAATAAGTAAGGAATTGATAGAAAATGAGTATAAGATGACACTAAAATTTAACATTTGTTTGATTTTGATCAAGGATATAGAGTTGGTTGTGAAGAGTGCAAATTTTACTTGGAAAAACATCTATCATCTTCACAAACTGAGTACTGAAACTGTGATAATTAAAGATATTGAAGATGATAGTGATGAAGAAGAAGAAGAAGCAATTCAGATTGATAATGTTGAGATAGAAGAAGCCAATGAGGAAGCTAAGAAGAATGTTGAGGAAGATGATCTAGTTTGCATAGCTGCAGAGGTGATTGCCTCACTTCCTCACTCTCCTGTAAAAATTGCTACATCTAGCTTGGAGAAAACTTCAAGTGTGATTATGACAACTCCCTCAGATACATCAAATGTCCAATCATCACTAGCACAACTCAATGTATCAATGACAGAAGTGGCTACCACTTCATCCACTGAGCTTCAACCTCCTTCTTCCATTGAGTTGTAGTCTTCAGTACCTTCTGCAATTTTGATTTTTTCAACAGTAAGTACTTCAGATTCTACAGTTGTAAATACTTCAATTTTTTATTTATCAAGTATTTTAGTTAGCATCCCATCAGTTGGAAGTTTATCAGTTTTCACTACAAGTCCTACTATGTCTACAATAATTTCTGCTACAAAGGCAATAAGTATAAAGACTCAACCAAGTACAAAATTTTTGAGTAAGAGTGTAGTAGAAGATATAGATTTAGATGATGAGATAGAAATTCCCCAATTAGATTTTGCAAACCTCACAGTAGACCAAATGCAAATAGTTGGTGAACTCCTCCAAAAGAAAGAAAAGAAAAAGAAACTAAAAGAAGAAAGAGATAAGGAATATAAGATCATTGAGGATGCCAAGATCATTTTGGCAGAAACAATAGGTGTTGAAGTTGATTCCTCTCAACACATTTTGTTGCAGTTGGAAAAGGTAGTAAACAAGTTCAACGAGGATTCCTCTAGATCAGATAAGTTGCTTGAGAAGGCTGAGAAGAAGTTTGAAAATAAAGTTCTTGAGCACATTTCTCAGTAAATAGCTATCAATCAGGCAGGGTTATCTTCAGTTTTGACTAGCATTGAGTCCTCCTATTCCAAGGTAACATCATTTTTTGTCAAAGTATGTAATATTTCTGAGTTCTCAAAGGAGATTAAAGACAAAATAAATAATATTGATGAGGATCTGAAGATCAGTGCACAGAAGTTGCAACTTGAACCTAGTTCAAGCTCTGCACATCATATGACAGTCAGATTCCTATCTAATAAGTAGTCAGAGTTATTGAAAGAAGATGCAAGGATCAGATCAACATTAATAGATATTCAGAACATGGTCCTTCCCATCATGGATACAATGCAGAAGCATATTTCATACTCAAAAACATTGATCCATGACAATTAGTTTTCAATTGCAGATCACATGATTGAACTCTCTGCAGAAGTCGAAGTTGCACTCCATACATGCAAGATTCTGCAAGAGAATTGGGACAGAACTCTAGCACTAATTGGAAAGGTACATTTTGATTTTCTCTCACATGTTGGTATCTCCGTGTAAAATATTTGTATATACACTTTTGGCATTATTGTCAAAAAGGGGGAGAAAGTATATGAGATATGAAAGGGGGAGAAAGTATATGAGAGAAATAGGAAATATAAGTATGAGGTAAAATAAGATATTTGTATATATACTATATAAGGGAGACATGACAAAGATAAATTTTTGAAAAATCAAAACCAGTATCAGCATGATTATGTATATAAGTTTTGGGCAATAAGTGTTTTGTCACTAATGCCAAAGGGGGAGATTGTTGGCATTAAGTATGTTTGTCATTAGTGACAACACTTATTCAGACTCTAAGTGTTTACCAAGCAGATAGGACAATGTTTACCAAGCAGATAGGATAATGTTTACCAAGCAGATAGGATAGTGTTTACCAAGCAGACAGGACAGTGTTTACTGAGCAGACAAGATAGTGTTTACCGAGTGCTAGCATGGTAAATAGGGAATTCAGTTTCTACTAAGTGACACTATATCTATGGAGTCTCTAGTATATACTGAGTTCAAAACTACAACTGAGTGGTTAGTATGGACCGGGCCTCCACTTCTACCGAGAGCATGACGATGCCGAGTAACACAGTGGATGCCGAGTATCAGAAAGTCACCGAGTTAGTTTGCAATAACTGAGTAACTATATTCGGGCTGACTCAGTAATATTTTTGTTAAGAGCTGACTTTGTAATTATTTTGTACTTGTTTTGGATCGATATATAAACAATGTTTTGTATCATATCTAAGGTGTGAAGTAGCGAAGCATGAAAAAGAGAGAAAGGCAGAGATAAGAAAATTACAAAGGGCTACAATAGTATAGGAAGTAGCAAAGATCTATCCATCATAGAAGGTGATCTATACATCAGAGAATCTCAATCAGCAAGTATAGTTGCAAGTAAGAGAGCTACTGTTTCATCTTAACAGGTGAATCAGCTTAAAATCCTTTAACCGGGTAGACTTAACAGTCTTTGTAAAATCTCTTAACCGAGTGCATACTTTATTGTATGTTTGTAAATCCTCTAACAAGGTGGACCTAGCAGTCCTTATTGCTCCTAATAGGACAGATCATCAGAAGTGATCATTGTAAGCCTTAACTAGAAAACTTTATACTGCAGTATTGAAGTTTTGTGGGTATCATCCCCACCCCAATTTTACTTTCTACTTGGAAGGTTTTTGGGTCACCAAATCTCTATGTTCAAAGTGTTATGAATGTTTTATTCTTTCTTTTACTCATACATGCAGTCAAATTATCAATCTAATGTTATTTGAAATATGGTTAAGATCTGAATTTGTTAAAAGTTTTGAAGTTACTGATTCACCCCTCCCCTTTCAGTAACTTGGATAGTCTTGAATATTTCCAACACATATGTCCCCCAAGGTGTAGTGAAAGTTGTCTTAAATTATTTTGATTCTTTCACAATCACCTAATTATAACCAAAGAAACCATCCATCATAGACATTAATTTAGATCCGGTCACTCTTTGCATCATAGCCTCCATATTAGGCAAACAATAGTTATCCTTCAATGAGCTGATGTTTAAATTTATGAAATCCACACAAAGTTTGATGTCACCATTCTTCTTCATAATAGGAACCAAATTTGAAACCCAAGAAGAATGTCTAATGGGCTTGATAATTCCAGCATCCCTTAGCTTCATTAATTCCTCTTGCATTTTAGGTGCCAAAGTAGGATTTATAGGCCTTTATTTTTGCCTAAAGGGTTTGGCATCTTCTTTCAAAGGAATAACATGCTGGAACAAGTCTTCTCTATAAACCTTTAGGCCATCATATGACCACACAAAAACATGCCTAAATTTTCTTAGTAGCTCAATCAAGGACTTCCTCACTTTGTGAGATATATCCTTACCAATGTAAACCTTCTTAGGTGCTTCTTGTGTTCCAAGATTTATTTCTTCCAAATTTATATGATCCTCCCTTTTGGTACCTATCTAAACTCTATCCTGATTATCAAATACAATTTCTAGAACAACAAGCCCCTAAGGAACCTTGTTATTTTTAAGTTGAATGACCTCATTACCAAGGACAACCTCCTTTCCTTCCACAATCTCAACCCGAGTTGAACAATCTAACTCCTGACCATGATACCGATCTTCACAATTTAAAATCTCAAGATATCCTGGTCATCTTCAAAAACTTTCCAATTCTCAACATTATCTGGTATACTAGGCCTAGTCTGAATTTCAACTTTAGAGGGGCTAGAAATAGTAACATCACTGGGATTGATTGCTATATTGGCTAACAAATCAGGCATCTTGTTATTACTTCTATCCTTCCACTCAATATTGAAGGCATCAAAACACTCAATCAAATCCCAAACAACATTTTTGTATTTCTTCAACCTCTTGTTCTTGGAAGCATATACTAACCTTATTTTGGACACCACTAATTCAGAATCCCCAATAACTTTTATACATTTAATTCCATGCTTTTGTGCCAATCTCAATCCTAGAAATTGCTTCATACTTTTCTATATTATTGGTACAAAAGAAATTCAATGTGAAAGAAAACTTGTAGGTGTTCCCCTTAGGAGAAATGAGTAAAATACCTACTCCTACCCCATCTTTGTAGCTAGCACCATCAAAGTACATCACCCACAAATCACCCTTCATAGACCTAGAACCAACCTCATCAGCAATACATGGCAATACATGCTCCTTTTCAAGTATAGTGACCTCAAATCTAAAAGCATTGACATCAATATCTATAAAGTAGGTAACCTCATTATCAATATTCTTTTCAATCATATAGGTTACCCTTGGTTCTCTTTCAATCTTAACAAACTAATCATCAATCTTGAAAGTTGTAGAAGATAGATCACACTGCAAACATCCACCCATGGAAGCACTCCATTTCCTAGATAATAGCATACCATAATGGGGTGGAATTTCCACCACCAAGACAATCATAGTCAACTCTTTCTCTGGATAGGTTACCAATTTGTATGGCATTGCATTTATAGTCCCAATGACTGGTACTTCCCTTTGATCCATTACACAACATCTACCTTGATCTGTATCAACTTTGAGACCTAACTTTTCCATGATCTTAAAAGGCATAACAGTATTGGAAGCAACATAATCGATCATACAAGTTCTTAACTTCATTCCATTCACAAGGATACTCAAGAAGAATGGATCTATATTCTCAAGGCTAGCATTGATATAATTATCCAAGTAAATAGGTGGTATGTGAGACACCAATCCTTGGACCTCCAATTCTTTCAAAACTTTATCCTGAGGTTCATTCCATGCAACATCATTATTATGAACATTGTCTACCCATGCAATAGCCCTATCTTTATGTTTGGGGATCCTCAACAATTCTGACAATGGAACCTTGACAGTTATCTGAGATAACACAGCCAACATATCAATAGGAGCAGAGGGAGGAATCTCAATTTGCATTGCTTTATTGTCTTTTTGTTTATCTAAAATGTCAGTTGTAGCTGTGACCTTTACTTTTTCAACTTTAGCCATTGTGCCAACTAGCTTTTCTATTCTATTAGAAAATTTTTCAATTCCAACCCCCTTAGGTTCCCACTTCTTACCTTTTACATTTTTTAACCTTGCTAAATGATCATCCTTTGATCTATTTCCATTGAATTCCCTAGAGTTGTTGTTTCTTATAAACATTCCTACAACTTTCTCATTTGTATTCCTTTCCACATTGCCTCTAGTTTGCACTTGGGCTATCATTTCTATAGTAATTCTATCCATTTCCTCCTTTGATGGTCTTCTTAAATTTATTTTTTCTAAGGAGGAAATCATGTTAGGTGTCTTTTCATCAATGTCATCATTATCAAAAAAATCCTCCTGATGGAAAAGGGCCCTATTGTGTCTTTTCAAACACACATCTACTTCTTCATCAATATCAGAATCATCTTCATATCCCAAATATGAAGTTTCCATGTTGCATCTAATGTCATAATAATTTTCTTCTTCATCTAACTCCTCATTGTTACCATCTTGATATGCTGACATGGATTGTGCAACCACACAATGCTCTGTAGAATGAGGGGACTGACATGCCATACACCTTGGTGTATCCTCTGTAACATTTACAGAGGATCTTTGTAAAGGATCAGGGATAGCTTTATCATTACTTCCTCTTGTAGGAGGGACAATAGGCTTGGCATCCTTCCATTGGGTGTTGTAGGGATAATTCTACAATCTATTCTGCCTACTAAAATTGTTGTTGAATTTAGGCTTTTCATTAGTAGGAGCATTGTTAATTCTATTAGCAGGTGCTCTTAAATCCTTCAATGCGTTCAACACCTTATCCAATTTATCTTCCTCTTTTCTCTTGTTTCCAACATTACTTTCATTATCCCGTTTATACTTCTTATCTCCAAACAACTTTGGATCATCTCTTTTTCCAACCAACTTTCCTAATATTTTCATATTGTTTTCAATATTGACAGTAATCCTAAAAGCATCTCTGAGAGTTCTTGGTTTTTTGTCCCTCAACAAATATCTCATCTTTCCATCAAATGCATTGAAGTATGTGGTCAGACAAACATTGTCATCTAACCTCATGACTTGAAATAGCTTATGCATACCCTTCTAAAATCTCATATTGAAGTCAGCTGCAGATTCATTCTAATTTTTCCTTATAGTGTTGAACTCATTCAACATGAAACTAGCATTAGGCCTATCACCATACTGTTCTTTGAAACATCTCTCAAAAGAATCCCATGTATAAATACATCTGTTAGAGAGTCTCTTAAACCAATCTCTACCATCCTCCACCAAAGATTGAACAAATAATTTCATGACTACATCCTCATGCTCTACCTCATAATCATTCAACATATCAACAAATAACCTAAGATGTTCCTCACAACTAATGGCATTTTTACCAGCAAACTTAGGTACCTTATCTCTTATATCAGTTGGAAAAGCATTTGGGTAGCCAGAAATTCCATCAAAACTAATTTGCCTATAGCCTTCTAATTGCATAGGTCTTCTTTGAAAAATTGAACTAGTGTTGACCCTAGGATCAACATTTACAATTACATTTCCATCTATTTGTGCATTTGACTATTGTCTAGGATCAACATTTATCTTAGCAAATGAGGAAGGAATTGAACTAGTAGCAGCATTACTAAGTGGAACAGTAGTAGTCATAGATGGCATACCTAGTTCATCAACAAATGGGCCAAGAGCATTGGCAGATGAAGCCTTCAAGAACTAGATCTTTCTTCTTTTTTCTGCAATGGAAGCTTCAATTTTAGCCTCCTCTAATTCTCTTTCTAGGTCCTCATCTTCTTTTCTTCTTCTTTCTATCTCTATATCCTTATTTGGATTGGGTAGCGGGACCCCTGGTATTGTCAATGATTTTCTTGTTTGATGTCCCACCATCTTTTGCTTTCCTTTTTCACCAATAGAAATAGAAAGCCTAGTGATCTCATGTCCATCTTTATCTTTAGGGAGGGAATCATAACTCTAAACCTATCTAACCACAGGGCCCTCTTTATCAAACTCGTGATATTGCAGCAAGCGCTCCTACTCACTTCTCAAAGCATCATTTCACCAAAGACATCATGCTGCAAAGTCTTAGGAGCAGAATAAAGCATCTTATTTCTCTCCCTCAATTCATTAATCTTTCTAAGAAGAGACTCTCTTTCTATCAGAGCATTCACTTTCTCATCTTCTCTCTCCTTTTGTAACCTCTTATGTATGGCATATTGCTCTACCAACTATAAACTTAGTGCACTTAAATCATCTGGGTCTATCATAATATCATCAGAACTTGATGACACATCCATATCAGTGAGACTCTGATATGGGAAATGGACCTGTCTCGGTCTCATGAGTTGCCTTCTAAACATATCCTTATCAGGATCTAAATTTGGTCCAAAACCCCTTTCTCTAACTTGTTCATCTTGCCTTGTAGGTAATGAACCCTTGTCTTGAATACTACCTTTGGAGTATCATAAAATTTGTCTTCAAAGTGACCACTATCTAATTTAGAACCTTTGTATTGTGAACTTCCTCATTAGAGGATGCAAGTGGTGCTCTATTTTTGGTATTTCTTTGTGCTGTTATGGGAACACTAGTAGACTCACCATTTATTTTGATCCAACTCTTCTTTTCCTATCTAGGTAATTGTTCTAGAGTAACCTCCAGATTTTTCTTGACAAAGGACCTAGTATTCCTTCTTCTTTCCATGATTCATAGTTTATAACACTGGTTTCAATCTTTTTGAGTCACCACCCACCAAAGTGGGAAATCCTTTAACTGAATGCAATAGGAAAAATAATAGTCCACTTAATAACTTTTATCTCTAGACTCTCCCTAGCAGAGTCACCATTTTGTTGGTTGTCTTTTCTTTATACTTGCAGGTTTACACTATGATTGACAAATTTATGTCACTGACTCTATCACCACTCCAAAGTCTGGAAGGTAAAGGGCCAATTAACAAGGATCAAAGATATCCTCCTACACTTTAAGCTTATATGCTCAGGCGGGTGTACCTTTGACTCACTTCTTGAAAGGAATCACAAAATGTTATGCATTATCCCATTTACAAACTGATTGAAAGATTTTATCATTTATATGTATGGTGGATGATGATGAAGTACTTCCAGAGAAAGGATCAGTGCCTTAACCTAGGGCATAGAGTCACCCAATAACAAATATCAACTAAGAATCCTAAATCAAATACTCTTGAACTTAGAATAAGTTCTTTGCCTATTATCCTTCTCACTCCCAAACTTTATCATCAAATTCCTACCCAACCATGGACTCACTGAAACTACCTTAAAGAATTTAATCCTAACTTTTCCAGGAACTCAAAGATAATCTCACAATAGTCTTTGTTTACCATATGCTAACCCACTTTGAGATATTAACATATATGTGCCCAAGATTAAAACAAGAAGCCAAACATAAATCTAAGATTTGAATCTAGGTGTATTCTATTTAAAATTTATAGAATCAATACATTACCAGAATAATAAAATGTTAGGAAAAAGACCCAAAATCTAGGTTCTCCTTGTTCAGTCTTTACATTGATTTTCAATATACATCAATAGACATTATTGACCCCTTGCAAAATCAAAAAATCAACCATATATACCACTAATCATCTTGGGATCCCAAAATAGGATGCAACAAGCTACGAATGATTAGGTTTAGGGTTTTACCCACCAAACCAACTAAGATCAATCTGGAATTTATTACAATTGGGGAAAAACTGGGCAACATGGAGAAAATAGATCCCAGAATGATCCTCAATCATGGTAATTCCCTGAGAAAGTACTCAAAACTATTGATTTGCCCATATTAATCAACCTGTTTGGCCACTTGCAACATGATTTTGAGCAACAAAATCATGGTACAAACCCCTACAATTAGTCATCAACCTCCTTGGACCACACTCTAGCAACAGGTGCCACCAGTTCCACCAAATCCAGCCACTAAAAAAATTAATTTCAGTCCTTCCTGTCGCAGAAAACCCATCTAAAAATTCAAATTTGAAATGAAATGGTCGGTTGACAAGGTTTAAAATGTGACTATCAATTCCTATGTTTTCTCGATAGATCAGGCGGTCCTTGTTAATTTCCACAACATTCACAAATCCATTTGAAAAGTCTCTGGCCACATTAGCACACCGCAACCAATGAAAACTGAGCAAGTCAGTACCATCTAACAATGGACCCACAACTTAGAAGGTTTCAAATCGGATGGTCGGCGTATGATCACATAGCATGGAAAGATTCCATGCGATCATATGACCATTGTAGATCTAACTCCACTCCCGAAAACCCTACAAACTCCTCTAACAATGGCCCCACTGACAACCACCAAGTCACCCATCCACGCTATCCAATCAGAACACTACAACTCAGCAACACCTGGAAAATGGTCCCACTATCTAGCCTTTCAAATTGGATGGCCAACACATGAAGTCATGGGCTCAGAAGATTCCATGAGATCATACACCTACCATAGATCTTGAGGAATCTAAAAACTATCAGGCCCCACTGACAATACCCCATGTCATCAATACCTCTATCCAATCAGAGAAGGCCACATCACAATATCTGGCAATCGGACATATAACCTTTTCATCACACATAGGTCACTCTGATAGCCTCCATCTCACCATCCTATAACCAATGAAAAATTACCACTGATGCACACTTGGCACATGGACCCACTCCAGTCACCATGGACATGATGGAAGATCGGACAACTAGAAAATGATCTCAATGGGGAAGAATATTCCATGAGATCATGGGACCACAATAAGATCTAAAGGAAAGCAAGGATATTGGGCCCACCAGGATAGATGGTACCTCGTTGCTATACCACATGTTAGAAACTCTAACAACAAAAAGTTTTGCGAAACTATGACAGCCACACAATTTTAAAAGGCAGAACTTAGGAAAAATTAACAGTAGACTTAGGCTTAGACATAAAATATTAAAGGGGTCCCCTTGTTAAAACCTAACCATGTAACACGCAAAGGGGATACAACCTTTTAGTGAAAGGGTTATTGACGACTTAAGTGATAAAAAAAGGTAACATTAAGAAAGAACAAGGCCAAGTCAAACTAAGGTTTCCCCTCCAATGGCTAGAAATTTTTAATTTTGGACTAGGGTTTGAGGGCCAGAGCACAAAAACCACTTGCAAACACCAAGGAAAAACCACAAAGTCATTAAAATTTTATAGGTGCTAACACAATGTTCTTATAAGAATAATATTTTTACATGCTATTGAAGCTATTAAATGGTTTATTCCATCAAATTGGAAAAAATATTTTGCAATGAAAGAATAACTCCTACTATAATGAGAGATAGAATACTATAATCATGAAAGCAATGAATCATCATTTACATTATGGAAATCTCTTCAATATAATTACATAATCTTCAAGAATGAGAGGTCTTCATATTTACAACATGACAATACAAATTGATAGTGATACTCAAAGAGAGTTCAAGGATATAACAAAACTTCTCTCCATTACAACTTCAGAATGCCCCAAAAAATAAATACATTACAAATTTTAACAAAAGATCAAACTCATTACAAGGGGATTCAAAATAAAACATTAGGGTTGTCATCACACAACCACCCAAAAATAAAGAAACCTCCTAAGCTTTCTCCACAAGATCTTGACTTCAAAAATCTGCAAAACAAAGGATAGAACCATGGGAATCTCACCTCCCATCCTAGGTCTCCAAGAGACCACCCCTGAGCTAGGAGAATCAATAACCAATGGGTGAAAATCACAAATCCACAAAATATGATTGCAACAACAAGAAACACCCTCCCAAGGCTTGCACAAATGGATTCAACATGAACCCATACAAAGGGTGAAGGTGCATCTTTCATGTAGGAGAATTCTGAATAATACAATCAAATAACATGCCTCTTCAAGGCTAAAATAACATACATGCATCCAACAAATCTTCTCCTTATCTCCCCAAAAGTAAGATCAAGAAACATTGGCATGCAAGAGCCCATACACCTTGCATTTCTTCTCTCTTCTCTCCATAAGAAGAGACTCTACACTACCATGGAGTCCAACTAACCCCTTGACCCATGCATGGCCACTTCTTCCCTATCCAAGGGTGAGTAATGCCATCACACCCTTCACACAACTCACATATCAAAACAAGATAAAAACCATAATAAGAATTCAAACCCCAAATCCCATTCCCAAACACAAAGAACAACACAATTACATGACCATATGCAAGAGAATGAAGAACATAAAATCTACTTGCAAAAAAAATAAAGGTCTTTCATTGCAATGGAGACCAACCTTCCCAATGTGTTATTGCAAGTGAATGTTGAGAAGAGCCCAATCCTTATCCTTCCTTTTTCCAAAACCCTAATGTCTCTAAAGATAGAGAGTGGGTGAACACCCACTAACTCTATCGAGGGCCTCTAAAAAGACCTCCAACTTCTACCCACCTACTATCATTAATTTTAGAATTGACTCACAAGTCCTATGGGTTTCCCTTGTCCCCTATCTTAAATGCATGATTGAAAAGGAGGTGTGGAGTTGGGTAAGGGTCAAGACTTCATCCAATTTCGTAGCTTATGGTAATTGAGACATAAAATTGGTCACCAAGGTCACTAGGGGGTTACAGACATTCTAAAAACCTTCCTAACTCATACCCCTAACACTTAGGCACTTAGATTTTGTTAAATTTGACCTTTAGGACCTCCTATTGGCCTCTAGAAGTGGCTAGAAGAAAAATTGAATTTAAGAAATCAAATTGGTAGGGTTTACAAGTATCTCGAACAAGGAGATTAATTAGGTTCCTAAATGTCAGGCTAGGTTTAAATTGCCAACCTTAGTAGACATGTCATTACATAACACGTAACAAGTGTCAAGTGACACTATAAAATAACATATTACAACATTGACATGTCACTAATTACATAAGGAGACACCTAATACATACATACAATTATATGGTTATGAATTAAGTCACTTAACAATGATGTTTGAACGTTTTCATTAGTTTCAACCTTGGCCTTATAGTTTGCACAATAGTTGGTTACCGATTCTCTGAATAATTCCATAGTTCTCTTACCTACACACTAAACATCGAGCATTAGTAGTTCAAGGTGATAAAATTAGATGAAATATACATATTCAATTCTTTATTTAACAACATAAATCAATATGCAAAATTCAATTCTAATTGCAATTTTTCACTCAATAATGCTTAAACATAATAATTTCATAATCAACATGAATAATTTCATAATCAACATGACATATCATCCGTGAAATAATTAAGACTAAATATGATCCAACCTTCTCATCAATTCACATAACTAAATATGCATAATAAAAATCATGACATAATCTAGGATCTAATCCACATCACAATGTAATCCGCATAATATAATAATCAACATCAACATAGTATCTCGATCGCTGTCAGGATAATAACAAAAATGTATCAAAATGTGAATGGTCACAAATGCTATGATGGGTCAAGGTGAGGCCTCACATTCTCCCCCCCTAGGCATGAACTTCCTCCTAGAGTTCATCAAAAAGGTATGGGTACTGTGATCTCATTTGTGCTGCATCCTCCTATGAAGTCATGACCTCATCATAACAATCCCACTAGACTCTAACCTGGTCCAGCTCTCTACCTCAAAGTGTGATGGTTCATTGGGATAAAATGCAAATGGGCTCCAAGGCTAACTATCCAACTGACTCCACCTACAAGGCATTCCAATCTATAATGTGAGACTCATCATAAATATACTTCCATAATATAGATACATGAAACACATCATGGATACGTGATAGGTTGGGTGGCAAAGCTAAATGGTAGGCAACTGGTGCTATTCTCTCCAATATCTCAAAAGGTCCAACAAAGCGAGGTGCTAACTTAGAGCCCTTTCCAAACTGGATTGGACTCTTTTGTGGGTGCACTCTCAAGAAGACCCTATCTCCAACCATATACTCACAGTCAACCCTCTTCGCATCTGCATACTTCTTCTATTGATCTTGAGCCTCTCTAAGACATTGTCTAATCAAGACCACCTATTGCTCCATATCCTTGACCAATTGAGGTCCAATAGATATCCTATACTCGATCCTCTCCCAACTCAGTGGTGTCCTTCATGGTCTAGCATATAAAGCCTGATATGGTGGCATACCAATAGAAGAATGATGCCCATTGTTATAGGTAAAATCAACTAGATATAGGTATTCCTCCCACTTGACCTGATGGTCCATCACATACATACATAACATATCCTCTAACATCTGGTTAACCCTCTCTATTTGTCCATCTGTCTGAGGGTGATATGCCGTACTGAAATTGAACCTAGTGCCCAATGCTGCCTGCAACTCTCTCCAAAAAGCTGATGTGAACAAGGAGTCTCTATCAAATATGATCTTAAGGGGAATTCCATGAATTCTGACAATATCCTACAAGAACACCTCAGCTACATCTCATGCTATGAATGTAGTATGCACGGGTGAGAAGTGGGAAACCTTGGTCAACGTGTTGAATTTCACTAAGATGGCATCATGGTGGTGAGAAGACATAGGGAGACTGATAATGAAGTCCATAGATATAGTGTCCCACTTCCACTCCACAATCTCATGTGGTTGCAGAAGCCCACCTGGATGACTGTGCTCTACATTCACTCTCTGAAACTCTAGGCATCTAGCAACTATACTAGAAATATGTAATCTCATTCTTGGCCAATGATACAACTATCTCAAATTGGCATGCAACTTCTTAATGCCTAGATGAGTTGTATAAGGTTCTCTATGAGCCTCAAGTATAATAAAATCTTGCAAATCACTAGTAGAGGTAACATAAATGTGTCCCCTATGATGTAGGAGCCCATTAGGCTCTAAAGAATCCTCTAAAAATATCCCCTCAAGGGGCCTCTAAGAATGGACGATCTGAAAAACCTCTACATAGAATCCATCCTCTGGCAAGTGATGCAAAATGCACTCCCTCAAATCTGTACTAGAATTCATAGATGAGAGCTCATGCCGCCTCCTACTCAAGGCATCTCCAACTAAATTCTCCTTCCCTTTGATGTAATGAACATCAAATTCATGCTCACACAAAAAATCCATCCATCTCCTCTACCTAGCATTAAGATTAGGTTGTGTAAAGATATATTGTAGGCTCTAGTGATCTGAATCAAGCTCAAATTAGTGATCTAGAAGAAAGTGTCACCACCTTACCAAGGCATGATCTACCGCTGCAAGCTCTAGGTCATGACTAGGATAATTGAGCTCGTGATTCTTTAGCCTCCTAGACTCGAAAGATAGAGGACAACCATCCTGCATAAGAACTACTCCTAAGCCATCCAAAGAAGCATCAGTGCACACACCAAAGTCTGCTAAAGGGTCTAGCACTGCTAAAATTGGTGCACTAGTGAGGGCTCTCTTGAACTCCTAGAAAGCTCTCTCACACTTCTATGTCCATTCATACTTCTTCCCCTTTCTCTGAAGGGAAGTGATGGGATGAGCTATCCTAGAAAATTCTGCCACAAAGTGCCTATAATAACCTGCTAAGCCCATAAAACTCCTGACCTCAGTGACACTAGTGGGTGCTGGCCAATCCATAATGGCTCTAATCTTTGATGGGTCTATAGAGATCCCATCATCGGATATAACATGACCAAGATAATGCACCTTGGGTCTAAAGAAGGCACACTTTGACAAGCTTCCATATAACCGATTCTCTCTCAAATGCTACAGAACCTATCCCAGGTGCTCCTCATGCTCCTCCTCATTACCATTATATATCAAAATGTCATCCAGGAACACTACCAAAAAATTATCCAAGAATGTATGAAATACTCCGTTCATGAGGCTCATGAACACAATTGTACCATTCATGAGGCCAAATGGCACCACTATGAACTCATAGTGACCATACCTCATGCGAAAAGCAGTCTTATGGATATCACTCTCCACTATCCACAACTGATGATACCCCAACTTCAGATCTATCTTTGAGAATACTTGGGAACCCTGCAACTGATCAAACAAGTCATCGATCCTAGGGAGTGGGTGTTAGTTCTTAATTGTTACTTTATTTAGCTATTGATAATCAATGCAAAATCTAAGTGATCCATCCTTCTTCTTCACAAAAATCACTAGTACACCCCAAGGTGATACACTAGGTCGGATATGCCCCTTCTCCAAGATCTCTTCCAATTGAATCTTGAACTCATTAAGCTCATGTGTGGTCATCCTGTAAGGTGCTCTAGATATGGGCTTAGCTCCTAGCACAAGGTCTATATGAAAATCAACTACCCTAGGTGGAGGCATACTAGGTAACTCAGTAGGAAATATGTCTAAAAAATCCTGAAGGATGGGGTAATCCTCAAGCGAAAGCTCACCCTTTGAATCCTCATCTTTATCACTAATGGTGATGTCAAATAACTGACATCCCTTCCGCATGCACTGCCTAAGCTACATAGTGGAAATCATGCAAAGGGATATGGGCCTCTGTACCCCAAATATCACCATAGAAGTACCATGACCATCAATGCACTCACCCCTCTTCTGACAATAATCCATCTTGGTGCTATGGGGATATAGCCAATCCATGCCAAGGACTACATCATAAGAACCTAGAGGGGTAATGTAGAGGTCAGACATCCTGATTAAGTCTCCAATCTGAATCTAACAACTTAACACTAAGGAATTAATAGACACCCTAGCTCCAGGGGCTAGCTCAACTTCCCAACTAACATCATGTCTAACTGCCACCAGCCTGCAACACTCCACTACATAGGGAGATATAA
Source organism: Chamaecyparis obtusa (assembly GCA_027943335.1). Taxonomy (NCBI): domain Eukaryota; kingdom Viridiplantae; phylum Streptophyta; class Pinopsida; order Cupressales; family Cupressaceae; genus Chamaecyparis; species Chamaecyparis obtusa. Next base: position 392,844 of record BSBK01008705.1, read on the forward strand.
AGGAGTTTTTGGCTCTTGAATCAAATAAGATAGAAACATTGATACCCTAAATCATACCTATGGCCTCTATGATTGTGGCTTGGTGTTCAGCCTAGTGGTTATCAACTACTATAAAGACTCTATGGGATCTACCCATGTCTCTGACTGTAGGCTCTGAGGTAGCCCCTCTCTGGCCACTAGCTGACTATCCCTGTGGGCACTCTCTTTCTATATGACCCATACCACTGCAAGTGTAACATGGCCCTCAGGTCTAAATCTATACTCCCTATGTCCTAGGCTGTTGTGACCCTTCAGTCCTACTGGAACCACTATATCCACCCTTAGAGGATTGCTGAGTCATAGTTGACTGTGCCTAAGGGGTCTGTGTCCTTTGATCATGTCTAAGGCCCTGAGACTACCACTATTTGGGCTTAGAGCCCTTGTAACCCTATGAATGCCTCTATCTAGAATCCTACTAAGATCCCTACTACTGAGACTATTGACCCTTAAAGGATCCTATTGAATGGTTTTGTTTCCCTTTCCAACAGGATCTCTAATGTCCTAACTACTGGGATGAAGGGTTTCATTGTTGAGATTGATCCCAAGACTCTTGTCTAGTGTAGATATCCTTAGCTAAAAGTGTTGTCTCAACTACATTTCTAAATGTGGTAGGAAAAGCTAGATGTACTATCCCTTGAAGAGACATATTAAGTCCTTTAATGAACTGATGGATATGCAATTTCTCATCCTTCATATAATCTACGTATGGAAGGAGCTCAAGAAACTGACTCTCATACTAGGCCATAGTGAAACCTATGTGCTGGAGATTATGGAACTCCTCTATCTGTCTCTATCTAAAATGCTTGGAGAGATACCTCTCTCAGTAACAGGCTACAAAAGTCTCCCAAGTGAGTGTGTTAATAGCCACTCCTCCAATGGACTCCTCCTACTACCACCAAGTGGAGGCCTTATCTTGTAGGAGATGAACTACAAGTCATGCCTTAAGATTACTCCCCTAAGGATGTAGTCCAAAGCATTGTTGTAAACTTTGTAACTAGGCCTCTGCTACTAACCCATTAGTGGATCCCAAAAATAAGGGTGGCTAGAGTCATATTAACTCTCGAATCTCATCCCCAACATCTCTATGGGGTCTACCTCTATCTCGTATCTCATGATGAACTGACTCACCCTCATGGTCACCATGGCCCTCAGCATTCCTGGGTGGGGGACTCCTACTCCTCTCTCTCCTAGCTGCTCCACCTCCTCCTAGAATCTCTATTCCTCTTCCAGAAGCCTATTGCTCTTACTAATGATCTACAAGTGGTAATCTCTATTGAATTACCCCAATCAAATTCTGAAGGACATCCATGATATCCTAATTACGGTTTGGCAGTGGTAGTGGTGGTGGTCCACATCCCCATCCTACACTAACACATGCAGCTCTACGACCTCTACCTCATCGGCTAGCTCATGTGACGACAAGCATCCTACACAATAGATTAAGTTAGGTGAGTTAAAATGTAATGGGTCTAAAGGTTCCAATGTTGAAACCTAGGCTCTGATACCAAATGTCATGCCCAAAAATAAACCAACCAAAAATGCAACAAGTTTTTTTTTTAAAGGGTTCGGAGATACCTAGGGTATTAGATATACAATTCATCCCACTAGGACTATACCCTCAATAATGCCTACTAAGGTTATGGTTCTTGAATAGGTTTCAATTCAACTGTAGGATGATTAGATCTCCAGTGAAGGTTCGAGGGATAATTGCATTAACGATAGGATTCCAATTAACATATGACAATGAACTTATTGGTGTTATTCCAGAGACAATGTTATCTAGTTGAACCAAGTGTTGACTTGGTGGTCAGCACCTCCTTGGAGATTTGTGACATGGCTTAACCACCTCCCATGGATTGGGTTAAATCTGACATTTGTATCAGGCATTGATAGTTTGAGCTTTTGGTGCAACGGTAAATGATTCCAACAATTGGTATCAGAGCCTTGGGTCACGAGTTTGAGTCTCCCTTCAGTTGGGGCTGAAGGCTTAGTCGGTGCTGAGGGGGAGATTGTTGACTTGGTGCTCAGCACCTCCTTGGAGATTTGTAACATGGCTTAACCACCTCCTGTGGATCGGGTTAAATCTGACATTTGTATCGGGCATTGACAGTTCGAGCTTTTGGTGCAATGACAAATGATTCCAACACCAAGGACTATGATTATACTACCATCTTCTAAACTCCTTCTACGGGAATGAGATTACTTAAGGATCATTGATTCGATGATCTATGGTCCTACTAACCATGGGCAAGTTGACAACTTAATTTAAACCAACTAATTTTAGTAATAACATTCTAGTGTTAAACATTTATACATTGAATAAAATGAACTATGGCATTTAGTTGATCCATGAAGGATAAGTCTATCATAATAGACTTTTCATCTAATTAATTGTGAGGATCCTATTAGCTAATTAATGAATAATTAATTTGACTAAAAGTTAAGCAAGTAGTTATATTACTAGGAGAATTTGAACATGTTCCCATTAAAACTATTGATTAAAAAATTTGATTCATTACCATTTAAGTTGAACAATAAAGCCACCAAATAATAATGACCCAATTAAAATTAATGATTAATAAATATAATTATCATCTAACAATTCATGACAAAACCAAAATTAAACCCTAATCTATCAAATTGTTAAACCACTAACTTAATACACTAACCTATCTATAACAAATCCCCTAATAACATTCTAATTGAAAAGAGGATTTATTATCAATAATAAGTAAAACTATAACATAATGACTAATCTAACAATGATTAAATCTAATTACATTTTCAATGAATCTATTATTTAAAATTAAGTTCATAAACAATAAATCAAGCACCTAATACCATTTGTAATTAGCAATTAAAATTAAATAGAAAAAAGGCTAATACAAATTCCTAAAAGCTAACCTACTATCTATCCTAGTCTAAACACCCACTAACCAAATGATCAAGGCTAGGGTGGTGCACATATCCAAGAGGGAAAGTGTTGTAGCACATGGCAAAGCTTTGGGCCCACCACCACACATTACCTTAGCTCCTAAGAAAAAAACCCATGCAAGATGTGGGAAGTGGATGAAACAAGATTGGAATTAAATGTTGTCAACAACGTGGAAAGGTGCCTAGATCCACACAAAGGTAGGGAAGACTTTCATGGAAAATAGGGATATGCTTGATCCTCTATGACAGACTCAAGTATGCAAGGGAAAGAGGATAACTTGTTTGATGAATAAAATTTAATGCCATGTCAGCTCATGAGTATGCATAGGGATAAGGAATGAGACTAGTCAATTAAGACTTGGATTGTGTGTCAAGTCACAAAGAACCCAAGCATTCACACAAGGGATGGTGAAGTTGACCAAATATATATATATATATATATATATATATATATATATATATATATATATATATATATATATATATATATATATATATATATATATTTATTGCCTGTCAGTCTTTAGCAACCTACACATGGAAGGGAAGGGATTAATGTGGGGCCCACACAATCAAGTGGAAAGAGTCATAGAGAGTTCTTTATTAGTTAAAGGTTTATTTGATTTATAATCAACATGGATTAGCTAGTATTAGCATGGGTAAGGTAGGGGTTTAGGTCACAAATCCCGATTAGTGGATTATAATGAAAAGGGAAGGGAATATTCTCTATGGTAAGAGAATAATTTCCTTCCCCATACAAAATCTAGAGAGTTAATTTGCTCAAAAAAAAATCTAGAAGATGTTATTTCAATGCATGAGTTTTCCTTAAATTTCTTGCTTGATATATGAGGTCTAAAAGCATGAATTGGATAGTTTAATTAGTGTATTGAATTAAGGAGTTTATGAATGTTACATTATAATATAATTTAGTTTAATTGAACATTGATGTCATGTTTTTTTTAAAGGGAGAATAAGATTGCAATGTTGGTTTTCAACTAAGGTGATGATCATATTGCATTAGTAATTAACTCAAGGGAAAGATTAATTATATTTGAACTTGAATATCACAATCAACATCTAAGAGAATGCAAGGTTCTTATAACAAAAATATTTTTACATGCTATTGAAGCTATTAAATGGTTTATTCCATCAACTTGGAAAAAAAATTTTGCAATGAAAGAATAACTCCTACTATAATGAGAGATAGAATACTATAATCATGAAAGTAATGAATCATCATTTACATTATGGAAATATCTTTAATACAATTACATAATCTTCAAGAATGAGACGTGTTCACATTTACAACATGACAATACAAATTGATAGTGATACTCAAAGAGAGTTCAAGGAGATAATGAAACTTCTCTCCATTACAACTTCACAATGCCCCAAAAAAGAAATACATTACAACTTTTAACAAAAGATCAAACTCATTACAAGGGGATTCACAATACAACATTAGGGTTGTCATCACAAAACCACCCAAAAATGAAAAAACCTCCAAAGCTTTCTCCACAAGATCTTGACTTCAAAAATCTTCAAAACAAAGGATAGAACCATGGGAATCTCACCTCCCATCCTAGGTCTCCAAGAGACTACCCCTAAGCTAGGAGAATCAATAACCAATGGGTGACAATCACACATCCACAAAACATGATTGCAACAACAAGAAACACCCTCCCAAGGCTTGCACAAATGGATTCAACATGAACCCATACAAAGGGTGAAGATGGATCTTCCATGTAGGAGAATGCCAAATAATACAATCAAATAACATGCCTCTTCAAGGCTAAAATCACATACATGCTTCCAACAAATCTTCTCCTTATCTCCCCAAAAGTAAGATCAAGAAACATTGGCATGCAAGGGCCCATACACCTTGCATTTCTTCCCTCTTCTCTCCATGAGAAGAGACTCTACACTATGATGGAGTCCAACTAACCCCTTCACCCATGCATGGCCACTTCTTTCCTATCCAAGGGTGATTAATGCCATCACACACTTCACAAAACTCCCATATCAAAACAAGATAAATACCATAATAAGAATTCAAACCCCAAATCCCATTCCCAAACACAAAGAACAACACAATTACATGAACATATGCAAGAGAATTAAGAACATACAATTTCCTTGCAACAAAAAAATAAAGGTCTTTCATGGCAATGGAGAGAAACCTTCCCAATTTTTTATGGCAAGTGAATGTTGAGAAGAACCCAATCCTTATCCTTCCTTTTTCCAAAACCCTAATGTCTCTAAAGATAGATAGTGGGTGAACACCCACTTACTCTCCCAAGGGCCTCTAAAAAGACCTCCAACTTCTACCCATCTACTATCATTAATTTTAGAATTGACTCAAAAGTCCTATGGCTTTTCTTTCTCCCCTATCTTAAATGCATGATTGAAAAGGAGGTGTGGAGTTGGGTAAGGGTCAAGACTTCATCCAATTTCGTAGCTTATGGGATTTGGGTCATAAAATGGGTCACCAAGGTCACTAGGGGGTTATGGACATTCTAAAAACCTTCCTAACCCATACCTCTAACACTTAGGCACTTAGACTTTGTTAAATTTGACCCTTAGGACCTCCTGTTGGCCTCTATAAGTGGCTAGAAGAAAAATTGAATTTGAGAAATCAAATTGGTAGGGTTTACAAGTTGTATCATCTTAAAATGCAAGAACTTCCATGTTAAGAGCATTTATCCCTCTGAGTAAGTGGTTTGGGGTCATGTTAAGTGCCTTTATTGGGTCTTTGCATGTATTTGGCTTTCTCCCCGCTTTCCACTTCTTCTCCATACTTGATTTCTTCATTCTAGGTGAAATTAGGGTTAAGGTCTTAAGGACTTTCCTGATTTTCCCTCTTCCATGGCTCTATTTTCTAGGTAGGGTTCAAAAATGAGACCTCCTAGTCCTTCATCACATTATTCTAAGAATTTTCTATCTATTCCTAACACTAGGTCCTATTCAGATATCAAATCCTGCATCTCTGGCATCTCTTGGAACCTCTCCTGCAAATCCTGACAAAGTTAGGGTTTGAGGTCAAAGTTGACCTCAACCCTGACTAGGTCAAGGTTGACCTTGACCCTGACTAGGTTAGGGTCGACCTCCACCTTGACCTCTTGCCTCCAAGATTTCAAAATCTCATTTGTCGGTAATTTGGCTTTCGGAAAAGTTATTTCTCCACTTTCGGGTCAGCTGTTTCAGGCTCCGAAATGGTAAATTCTTTAATGGTATTTAATCAAGGTATATTTTTTAAAGATGAGGACCTAATTGGGATTTAATTCTTCAAGGTGGCACATCTAGAGGAGTGTGCCCTAGATCACTATAAAAGGAGACCTTCCTCTCTCATTTGGATATCAAGTTTTCACATCCACACTCAAGAAATTTCATGAGCAAGCTCTCAAGTGCAAGAAAGTCTTCAAGCATTCAAGTGTTCAAGCATTCATCCATCAAGGAGTTCCATTGTTAGCTATTGAAGGATTCAATCTCCTTGGAGCCCGCTTAAAGATCCATCCTTCTCCATTCATTCAAACCTTCTCATATGCAAAGATCAAATCAAGATTGGTGTTGAAGATCAAAATACCATTGATTGGAGACATCCTACATTCATTGAAGCATTCTTACTTGTGGATTTGAGGATTTGAATCCTCTACAAGGACTTCAACATAAGCGAGGTGATTTGTTTCAATTACTTTGTTTATGAACAATACAATTTCAATAAAATTTCAAGGTTAATTCCTAAATTGGGGTTTGATCAAGGCAAACCCCCCATACAACCAAAAACCCCCATTTTCTTGTAGGTATAGGTGCGAAATCTCAGTTCTAAAATTGAATTTGGATACCCTTTTCGGCAATCTTTTAGGATTTGCAAATGGAATCAGGATCGGAGTTTAAATAAATAATGTGTTCTTTGACCTTTTAAAAGGTCAAAGTCGACTTGTGTGAATTTGGAGAAAAGATTTATGGGTTTTGTCCACCTCGACATTTCTTGTCTAGAATAGGTGATGGAATCTTCAAAAAGTTCATACTGAAGCCAAAATTCAGCATTTTCCAGATGTGCCCTAATTCAAGGTTAGTATTTATACTTCAATTATTTCATATTTCAAGCTTAATCCAACTATAGAAAATTATAGGGTCTCTCTCTCTCTCTCTCTCTCTCTCTCTCTCTCTCTCTCTCTCTCTCTCTCTCTCTCTTTCATATTCTTCATAGATTGATTCAATTGTGTATTAACCTCTTGGTTGATCAAATTGGATCTCTCTATTGAGAATTTGGATTTAGGAGTGAATATTATATTTTTCCCATACACATACACAAATAGTGGTGATTCCAAATTACCACTATTCATTTTGGTGAGCCCGACTAGCTTACTCTCCTTCTTTTTAGTGTTAGATTTTCTTTTATTTTGTTAGTATTAGATTTGTCCTTTTTGATTGATCTTGTATGCTAATTAGACTTCATATTCATCCTTTATGTGTTCTTAGTTTAGTTCATTTGCATTATATTGGTTTATGAGATTTACTACCACTAGTCCTACTTATAACATTCCGGTTAGAAGAATTCATAGACTTGTGGGTGCATTTGAGCCTGAATCTTCTCCTTTCCTTAGGAACACTAATGATAACTTGATTCTTCATGATTCTAATCCTACTGTTAGCACCTAGAAAAATTTTCATGGCTCTAGCATTTTTCTGCTAGTCTCTGTAGTTCTTTTGAGGTCTCTAGCTCACACCCTTGTTTAAAATTCATATTTACTAGCCGTTAAATGAGAAAAACCTAAAATGCCCTGGCCTTATTCTATTTTCATGTTACTTTTTTGGGTGACTTAAAATCCTAATCTACATGTGCTAATTAAAGTCCTTTAAGCTATTTGGTGATTAGGTTTTTCGTGTCTGGCGGGGTCCCTTTTAATTTTTCCTAAGTTTCTACCCCGGAGGCCTTTAAATTTTTCCTAAGTCCTCAATGCCTGATTTTTTTTCCTAAGCCTAAGTCTCAATGATTAATTTTTCCTATGTTTCTGGCTTAATATTTCCTTGGGCCCAGCTCTGACACCATCTTGATTTGACAGATGTTGCTAAAGTGCAATGGTTTTGTCAGAGGCTTGCACTCTTACGACAATCATTGATTCATTTTCATGATGTAACCCTTTCAATGTAGGCTGGTCCACTGCCAGGTAGGCTCACATGGTGGTCTCTCATTTGTTGAGATATCCTATAATACACAGTGGGCCCGGTATCTCAATGTGATGATTCCTAATCAATGGTTGGCATCTAAGTGCATAGAATCTTTTGAGCCTTTTAGATCTTGCGCTAGTCGTCCAATCTTCCAAGTGGTATAATGTTCTCGGTGGGTCCACAAGTCTCAAAGGAGTTAATGCACTACAAGATCTAATAGTTGTCATGATACCATTGATCAGAGTTCAATGATGCATAAGTCAGTGGTGTGGCGACAACCGTTGATCTTCACTAAAGGGGAAAGCTTTGCGGTGGGTCCTGTGTTAGGGGTGACTGAGTGATTGTAGCAAATGATGTAGTGACATGTGGTAGGTTTTCAAGTGGGCCAAGGGTTATAACAAGTCTTAGCAGTTCTGATAAATTTGTTTAGCGGCCTGAAAAGATTTCAATGGTCTCCACTCATTCGCGCAATTATTTGACAGTGTTTTAAAAGATCTAGTGACTCGGCAGAGGAAGGTCATGTGATTGCTAAGTATTTTAGTGGTGACTTAAAATGTTTTGCAAACTGGTGAAAACCTTTTATCGCCAGTTAGCCAGATGTATCTAGGATTGAGGTTAATGCTTTCCTTTTATTTCCAGTTTTCGGGGTTATGCGGTGGTTAAGTTTTTCATTGCATGAATAGGGAAATGCCATGTTGCATGGTCGCTAAAGGATAACCCGAGGGTAGTGGTTGACTTAAGATGCAAAAGCCCAAGAAACATGAAGATCTGATGGCCATAACTTAAATTTAATCTTAGTTTGAATGATGACCACCAATTTGCTGTAGGCGCCATGAGGTGACCGTTGAAATTCAAATTTGAATTTCCTAAGACATTTCCAATGACCGAATGGACTGGTTTTAATTGATTTAGAGGTCGGTTTTCAATTTTTTGGTGGCCTCGGTGGTTGTAGTGTGGTCCAAGCTGCCTTGACCGATTGTAGGAGGGTTTGTACCATGTGGGGATGGATATTTTTGGTGGTTCAAGGCATTTTGTAGGTTTGTTCAGATTGGTTTATATGGTGAAATTTATGATTTTCCTGTACTTCTTAGAGATTTTTCTCATTCATGAAGATCATCCTTAGATTTTGACAGACCTGTACTTGGTTTTTTGTTTGATAATTTTGATATTTGTTGTAATTAGGGTTGGTGTAGTTGTTGAAATCCTAACCCTAGCTGTCTGAAGCTTGTTGCATCCTAAATTCTTTTGGGATTCCAAAGTAGCTAGTGGTATATATGGCTATATTTTTTACTTTGTAAGGGTTTGATTTTTCTTTTGAGAGTTGGTTCCATAAATTTTTTTCCCTGTATATATTGCCTTCCTCTTTGCATTTAGGGTTCCCTCTTTCCTCTCTAGTTTTGGAGAATATAATACAAATTGTGATTGTTTGTCTTATGTATGAGATTCAATATGTTTCTAATATTATCAAATTGTCTCCAGCTTGGGTTTTAGACTTATTGATTATGGCATCAAGGGTGTTGTGATCTTTCTATATGCATTTCCTATGTGTTTTCAATTGAGTTGTTTTCATAGAAGCAACTAGGTCTAGGACTAGTTTTCAAGTTTGTATAAACTGGGGTATCAAGGGCATCTCATGTTTGTCTTTCAATGGATTCTGATCAATGTACTACTTGTTTATAGGTCTCTTCTAAGGGGAGGGTTAAAAGCCGTTGAATGGGTGATAACACATTTGGATACACAAGTGGTTTGATAATGTATGGTTTGATCAAAGGTGTATGGCTGATGTAAGGCATCACCATATTTGAATGTATTGTCTTCTTGCTTCATAGCTTTCTGTTGTAGTGAGGTGTTTGACTCTGCTACCCATTGGATATGGCACTGGTCTATGAGAGACTAAGGGTATTTCAGGGGTCCATTCAACCCAACATCAATCATTCAAAGAAAATACCTTTCTCTTTCATGTTGGTAGTAGTAGTAGGAGGTCCTTTCTAGTCTTCACACTCATTCTATGTAAGTAGGGCTATTGCATCTGAATTGGCTTCATTGGGGTACAAGTTACTTGAAGGGGTTTGAAGGTTATTCCACAATAATCTATCTGCAGGCCTATTGTTTATATTAAGGTGTCTTGAGTGTGCAGATAAGGCAATACCTGCCTAAGTGATGTGGAGCTCAAAGAAGAAGGAGGATGTTCTTTATCCTCATCAATTGGACTATTTTCTTGACAAACTTGAGTGCCTACCCTAAGTTCTAGCCCATTTATTTATTCAAGTTTGGTGCTGCAAAAAAAAACTCCAATAGATTGGTGACTCTACTGGGGAAATGATAAATGATAGCAAGTTTCAGATGTCCAATTCCTTACTTTGTTGAACTATCCCAGAGTTTGGTTATATGATCAAAGAGTCAGATATAAAATAAAGCATTTTCTAATATCTTCTCAACAAGTGTTGAGTGGTGGCTCTGAGGTTCTCTGTTTGATCAGTGTAGTTTCTGATAAACAGTGAGGCCTTGTGAAGTTCTTGGTTGATCGGAAGAAGACACAAAAGGTGAAGTATTTTTCCTCTTCAAGGAGCTGGAAACTCTACATTGCAAAGAATCTGATGGAGCTACATGATGAGCTCTAGATTTTCCCTACCTTCCAGTCAACAAATTTTTTCCGCTCTAGAACTTCTAGGTATCATGCTTTCATGTTTGGAAATTTTTCCTTATTAAGTGATCAAGCACTAAGAAAAGGAGTAAGGTGTGAAGTATGTAGGAAGGGTTCAATGACAAAAGAGGATTAGTTTCAAGTATAGATTTTATGTCATTAGTCTTGAAGATTTCAAGTGGGTGTGCAACAGTTGCAGCTAGTGATGGATGTTCATAGGGTTTCTTTTGTTAGAGGATATGTGCCATTTTGTTATGATGGCATACCTGGCTTCCCTAATAAAATCCCTGATGGAATCAGGAGATATTTACCAAAGTATAATAGGGACCAGTATCAGTCAACAAGGAAACATGTTAATGATTTGTTGATGTGATGTGTGATTTTGATGTTTGCCATGAAGACCTATGGATGAAATTATTTGTTCAAACTTTAGAAGGTGATGTTAGAGACTAGTTCTCTTTTCTACTAGCATGTTCAATCTCATCTTGGAGTGAGATGCATTCGGCCTTCGTGGAGCAATTTGGAGAAAGGGTAAGCATATCTGATTCCTATGATAAGTTTTTAAAGATTCATATTGAGAATGATGAACTTGTTCCTCATTTCAATATCAGATTTGCAAAAGTATTGAATGAAATCCCTAAAAATTATAGACCCAATTATCAAGTATGTATGAATGTCTACTTTGATGCATTTCGTAAGAAAATGAACTACTTGCTGAGGGATAAAGAACCTAGGTCATTATATTAGGCATTTGTAACTGCGATGGACATTGAGAACAATTTGAAATATGGATTGACTAGAGGTCATTTTGCCATGAGTGTGTGCCAGTATAATGAATATGAAAGAAAAGAAGTCTGTAGTGTTGATACCACAGTTCCAAATCAGTTTATCAACACTCCTACTATAGTTTGCAATCAAGTTGAAATGTCAAATCAAGATATATGTATAAATGTTGTCGACTCTTTTGCTACTGATGAGACATGTGTTCAAGATGCTACAATAGTAAGATACATTCCAGACCTTGGTAGAATTGAGCACTGTGATGGTGTTTTGAGTTGTAAATTTGCCACTGTAGTCAATTCTTATAATTTTGATTATAAGCATGATTTTGCTAATGCTCCTAGGCATGAGGTTGCTTCTTCTATGTCTCAATATCGTAAAAATGAGGAGACTGAAAGTTATGTCTCTAATGATGAGTTTGAAGTTGTCGTACAAGATGAGGAATATGATTCACAGATATATCAGTCACAGTCTGAGGAACATACTGCTAAAAGTGGTTACTCAGGTGAGAGTGATGAGGACAGTGATGTTGAGGTGTCTTCATATGAGTTAGATGCAACATGGGAGGAGGAAAGTAATGATGGAAGTGAACACTCTTTTATCAGTGAAGGTATGTTTTCATTTTCTAAATCTGAAAGTAATAGTGCATCTCAATTTGTACCTTGTGCAAATCAACTTGTCTATGAAGATGTTGAGAGTGATTTGTCCTCAAAGTTTGAAGATAAAGAAATGGTAATCCAATGTGATATCAGTGAGGATGAACATGAAGATTTGGGTAAAAGGTTATGTAATGGTCCTACATTGGATAATGAGGTTGCAACATATAATAGAGGGTTTAGGAGTGAACCATGGTTTTGTTATTATGGTTTTCCTAAACAAGATAATGAAGAAGATATAATTGTGGACACTATATGCTTGGTAGGTGATATGGACTGTGAATCTTCATGTAGTTCTGATTTTTCTTTGTGTGCTGAGAATCTCCATGGAGATGAAATGGGTAGTGAGTTTAAAGTGTTTTCTAATACTTTATATGATGTGGACTATGATGATGATCAACCCAATTTTTGTCATAATGTGCAACAAGGAGTATTACATGGAATGATCAACCCATTGTTCAAAGAACACATGGAGGTCTCAAGTGCTACAGAATTTGATAATGATGACATGTGTGAATATAAGCTTGATTATTCTTTTGAACTCCAACTAGCTACACCTGAAGATATGCAAAGTCAAATTATGAATGAAGATTTCTATCAAATAAAGTATGTGACTTTTGCATTTCAGTTTGATGGCATACATGAATTGGTAGAGAGAGAACAATTTTAATTTGATGGTAGTATTCATTGGCATGTTGAGTTTTACTTTCATAGTGAGCAATATAATGAGAGTGTTCCAAGTTTTTACATGCACTATGAAGGTGAAGATAAATTTTTTGTTTTGCCTAAAGGGCTGATTGAAAGTATTGATATGTCTAGTGAAACAAATGGGAATAAAGTATCCAGTTTAAATCAAGAAGAAAGAAATGAAAACTAGATTTTTCACAGGGACAAAGATTGGTTCAAGTTTTGAGGTTTCAAGATTTTTGTAAAAAAAATGTGTACACTTTGTATATAGTTTCCCTTCCTACTTTCCCTAGTGTGTTTCCTATGTTTTTTGAGGTCTTTGTGCCCTTCTTCTAGTAGGTGGTCTACTTTTCCCAGAGATCAGGTTTCTTGCCATGCCTGCAGGAGGCATGCATCCCCAACTAGAGCCACTATTAGTACCTAGAAAAATTTTCATGGCTCTAGCATTTTTCTACTGGTCTCTCCAGTTGTTTTTAGGTCTCTGGCTCACACCCTAGTTCAAAATTCATATTTACTAGCTGTTACATGACAAAAACCTAAAATGCCCTGGCCTTATTCTATTTTCATGTTACCTTTTTGGGTGACTTAAAATCCTAATCTGCATGTACTAATTAAAGTCCTTTAAGCAATTCGACGGTTAGGTTTTCGTGTCTGGCGGGGCCCTTTTAATTTTTCCTAAGTTTCTACCCTAATGGCCTCTAAATTTTTCCTAAGTCCTCAGGGCCTAATTTTTTTTTCCTAAGCCTAAGTCTCAGTGATTAATTTTTCCTATGTTTTTGGCTTAATATTTCCCTGGCCCTGGCTCTGACACCATCTTCATCCGACGGTAGTCACTAAAGTGCAATGGTTTTGTCAGAGGCTTGCACTCTTACAACAATCAATGATTCATTTTCATGATGTAACCCTTTCAATGCAGGTGGGTCCACTACTAGGTAGGCTCACGTGGTAGTCTCTCATTCGTCAAGATATCCTATAATGCACAGCGGGCCTAGTATCTCAATTTGATGATTCGTAATCGACAGTTGGCATGTAAGCACATAGAATCTTTTGAGCCTTTCAGATCTTGCACCAGCTATCCAATCTTCTAGGTGGTATAATGTTCTCAATGGGTCCACCAATCTCAAAGGAGTTAATGCACTACAAGATCTGACAGTTGTCATAATACTGCTGATTGGAGTTGCACGAAGGATAAGTCAGTGGTGTGGCGACAACGGTCGATCTTCACTAAAGGGAGAAGCTTTGCGGTGGGTCCTATGTCAATGGTGACTGAGCGATTGTAGTAAATGATGTAGCGAAATGTGGCAGGTTTTTAGGTGGGCCCAAGGTTATCATAAGTCTTAGCAGTTCTGATAAATTTGTTTACTGACCCAATAAGATTTCAATGGTCTTCGCTCATTTGCGCAATTATTTGGTGGTGTTTTAAAAGGTCTGGCGACTCGGCGAATGAAGGTCACGTGATTGCTAAGTATTTTAGTGGTGACTTAAAATGTTCAATGAATTGGTGAAAATCTTTTGTCACCAATTCACTAGATGTAGTTGGGACAGAGGTTAATGCTTTCCTTTTGTCGCCAGTTCATGAGGTTAAGCAGTGGTTAAGTTTTTCATTTCGCAAATAGGGAAATGCCTTGTCACATGGTCGCTACAAGATAACCCAAGGGTAACGGTTGAGTTAAGATGAAAAATCTTAGGAAACATGAAGATTTGACAATCACGACTTAAAGTTAATCTCAGCTTGAATGATGACTACCGAGTTGCTACAGGTGCCATGAGGTGACTATTGAAATTCAAATTTGAATTTCCTGAGACATTTCCAGTGATAGAAAGGATTGGTTTTAATTGCTTTAGAGGTTGATTTTGATTTGTTTGGTGGCACCGATGGTTGTAGTGTGGTCCAAGCTACCCTAACTAATTGCAGGAGGATTTGGACCATGTGGGGATAGATATTTTTGGTGGCTCAAGGCCTTTTGCAAGTCTATTCAGATTGGTTTATATGGTGAAATTTATGATTTTCCTGTACTTCTCAAAGATTTTTCTCATTCATGAAGATCATCCTTGGATTTTGATAGACCTATACTTGGTTTTCTCTTTGATAATTTTGATTTTTGTTGTAATTAGGGTTGGTGTAGTTGTTGAAATCCTAACCCTAGTTGTCCAAAGATTTTTGCATCCTAAATTCTTTTGGGATTCCAAAGTAGCTAGTGGTATAAATGGTTGTATTTTTTACTTTGTAAGGGTTTGAGTTTTCTTCTAACAGCTAGTTCCATGAGTGTTCTGCCTTGTATATATTGCCTTCCTCTCTGCATATAGGGTTCCCTCTTTCCTCTCTGGTTTTGGAGAATATAATACAAATTGTGATGGTTTGTCTTATGTATGAGATTCAATATGTTTCTACTATTATCAGATTGTCTCCATCTTGGGTTTTAGATTTATTGATTATGGCATCAAGGGTGTTGTGATCTTTCTATATGCATTTCCTATGTGTTTGCAATGGAGTTGTTTTTGCAGAAGAAACTAGGTCTAGGATTGGTTTTCAGGTGTGTATAAACTGGGGTATCAAGGGTATCTCATGTTTGTCTTTCAATGGATGTTGATCAATGTACTACTTGTTTATAGGTCTCTTCTAAGGGGAGAGTTAAAATCCTTTGAATGGGTGATAACACATTTGGATACACAAGTGGTTTTATAATGTATGGTTTGATCAATGGTGTATGGCTGATGTAAGGCATCACCATATTTGAATGTACTATCTTCTTGTTTCATAGCTTTTTGTTGCAGTGAGGTGTTTGAATCTACTACCCATTGGATAAGGCACTGGTGTATGAGAGACTAAGGTTATTTTAGGGGTCTATTCAACCCAACATCAATCATTCAAATAAAATACGTTTCCCTTTCATGTTGGTAGTAGTAGTAGGAGGTCCTTTCTAGTCTTCAGACTCATTCTATGCAAGTAGGGTTATTGCATGTGACTTGGCTTCATTGGGGTACAAGTTACTTGAAGGGGTTTGAAGGTTATTCCACAATAATCTATCTGTAGGCCTATTGTTTATATCAAGTTGTCTTGAGTGTGAAAATAAGGCAATACCCACTTGAGTGATGTGGAGCTCAAAGAAGAAGGAGGATGTTCTTTATCCTCATCAATTGGACTATTTTCTTGTCAAACTTGAGTGCCTATCCTAATTTCCAGCCCATTTATTTATTCAAGTTTGGTCCTGCAAGAAAAATCTCCAACACCTACTATGGAGCATAACTCTTCTCACTCGTCTCAAGATGAGGATGATGCTTTAAGGGTTCCTCCTGAACAAGTCCAACAATTTTCCACTGAACTTGATAAAATGGGTAATTGGCTTCTTCAAGAAAACCATGGTCAAGATTCTATTCAAGCTATAAAGGCTCTTAAGAAATTTCTCCATGATAGTGATCAAGGTGTTAATCTATTGCATGGTATTACTCATCTTGTGCATTCCAATGTTAAACCTTTAACTCAAGAGACTCAAGATTTAGGTTTTATTGCTCCTATCACTAGTGTTGAGCCTTCTTCTAATCCTTTACCTAGTCTTCCTATCTATACTCCTCCTTTGGTGATTGTGACGGCTCCCTCTATTTCTATGAATGTTCTTCCTATGTCTCTTCCTACATCACAACCTTCATATCATAATGTTCCTTTCACTTATTCCAATCTGCTTCCAACCGTAGTTCCTAGTGTTCCTCCAGTTGTGTCTTCTATTCTTGCAACTTCTTACACTTTACCTAGTGTGTCTAATGTTGCTACTCCTCCTATTTCCTCTAATGATTTCACCATGATCAGTTTAGTTCAAACTGTATCATCCTTACAACAACAACTTGCTTCCTTAATTCAAAACAAGTTTAGTATTCCTATATGTGACATGGGAAGTCCTTTGTCCCAGGATATTATCTAAACTCCTATTCCTCAGCAAGTCGATATGCCTCATCTTGAGAATTATAATGGAAAAGGAGATCCTGTTCATCATGTTAAAACATTACAAATCCTTTGTAGTGATTATTCTCATGACAATAGGATTTTAACCAAACTATTTTCTCAAACCTTTTGTGAAAAGGCCTTATAGTGGTATTGTTCCTTGCCTCCTTATTCAATTGATTCCTTTCCATAACTTGCTAATGCATTTATTCAAAAAATTTAGAACAATATTGGCCCACAAGTGTCTTGGACTGATTTAATGCATTGTAAACAAAGTGCTAAAGAAAGCTTGATTGAATTTATTCATAGATTTAAGCATTTGCATGCTCAGATTTCTTATCCTGTTCCTAATATTGATATTCAATGTATGTTTATTTCAAATTTGCAAAAGGATATTAGAGATAAGATTTTTCTTATTGAATTTACCTCTTTTCAAAAACTTTGTGCAGTGCTTCATCATTATCAATTACAAGTGAGTTTGTTTGAGAGCAACACTCCAATGGCTTTTGTTCTCGTTGATAAGAGTGATGCTGCTCCTAATCCAAATAAGTTTCAAAAATTCAATAATTATGTCAAGATAAACAAACAGGCGAATGCAGTTGTTGATCAGGTTGCTATTGCATCTCATAATGCCACTTTTGCATCCACTACTTTTTGATTAAATCATACATTTACTCCTCTTTTTGAAACTTTACATGCTATTATGAATAGGTTGTTAGCTACTAATATGATTACTTTACCTCCTATTCGACCTCTTTTACCTACTACGATTGCATCTAAAGCTTTTGATCAAAATGCTTTTTGTCAATATCATCATCAAAATGGTCATGATACAAAGAGATGTTATTCTTTAAAACATAAGGTCCAAGATCTCATTGATGCTAAAGCTTTATCTATTGATTATCTGGATAGTAGTGGGAATCAATCTATCTCTCCTCCTAATCAGAACCTTCAAATCTATATGAATCCTTTACCTATGCATGATACTAATACTATTGCTCAACCATCTGCTATGGAAATTATACATGATTCAAAGATGGATGATCTTAATCATGTCATTAATCAAGTGGAGCATGTTGCTAAGTCTATATCTCCACCTCAACCTTCACCTCAAGTTCAATCTCAATCTCTAGTTAAACCTAAACCTAAAGTAAAACCTCAACCTAAACCTCGACAACAATTTAAGGATAAAATACCTTGAGAACTTTTGATTAGCTTTGATGATTCTGTGATTATTAAGGCTCCTGATGGTCCTCTTTACATTGCTGCTAGAGTTTCTCAAATACCTACTCATGGTTGTCTTGTTGATCCTACCTCCTTAGTCAATGTTATCACTAAAGAAAATATTTTTTTGAATAGCTTACAACGTGATTTCTATGATACATCAGATGTGTGGATTCAAACTTGTAATGGTTTTCTTTATCCCTCATTTGGTTCTATTGCTTTACTGGTTGAACTTTTAGGAAAACTTGTGAACACTACCTTTGTTGTGGTTCCTACTTCTAATCAATTTCAAGTTAAGCTATGTTTGCCTTGGTTGACTACCATGCATGTTGTTGCTTCACCTATACATAAGTTTCTTAAGTTCATTGATGATGGCGAAGTGAAGATGATCAATCATAGTCTATATCGACCTTCTAGGCCTAGAGATTGTGCTGCTCTGGATTTATTTTGGCCTTCCTTACCTAATTCATGTCCTCCTCATCCTGATAATATTTTTCAATCATATCAAGCCTATAAGCATCATAAGATTCTTCAATTAATCATACCTCCTATGGATCTTAATCATGGTCTTTTACCTACACCTTTGATACCTCCTTCAACTATGGCTTCTTGTTCTATTAATCAAGTTCCTCCTACTAAATCTATCAACGATCTTGTGATTGCTTCTCCTATGGTTGATAATCCTATTTATCTTTCCTAAAGATCCTGTGAAGGATCCTACGATTGTTCCTCCTAGTTCTCAACCTATTTCAAGTAAATCAAAACGTAACCAGTCTGAAAATGAACATGGTAAAAAGTGTCATGCTAATGCTAAAGCTAAAAGATCTCTACTTTCTTTAGATACACCTATGCATAACATGTTAGAAGATGTTGTTACTAATAATGATGTATACATGCATGATTATGATGATTCTATTCAAATCGTAGATCCTATTTTGATTAATTTAGATGATGAGGATACTCTTGATGATACTGATAATGTTAATGATGAATACGAGACTATTGACATTGACATTGATTTGTCAAATATTCTTTCATCTCAATTAACTCTTACACCTAGTATCAAACATAGTGATTCTAGAGAGAATCCTTGTTTGGAATTGGCTATCATTCCTACTATATTGGATATAGTCCCTCTTGCAAGTTACCCACCTACCCTAAATGATATACAATGAGATGGGGAAAGTAGGTGGCACAATTGATCGGCTTGTCCTTCATGGTAGCTTTGTTGTGTGTTTTCCTGTTGTACTATGCTTCTCTTGTAATGTGATTGCTAAATGTTGTTAGATTATTTTATATGATCCTTGTTACTCAGTTGGTACAAGGTGATGAAGGAATCAAAACTGTTGTTCTATTCTTCTATATGTATCTTTAATCTTCTATGCATTGTTCATAAATTTTTCCTTGTGTAATCTTCTTGGATTTGAGATATGGTAGCACTAAATCTTTTTGGTCTCCATGTCATGGTCTGAAAAGAATCTTCTTTGTATATCTTATGTGCTCTTTCCTCCTTTGTGATTGTAGTTCTACTTCCTTTGGGGAATGATGTCAATTCATTTGCAAATAATATCATAAATATATTATCTTATGATCATACTAACCCCATGGTAGGTAGATTCCTTCCGTGTTCTCTATATGTTTCTGTGATATTTCCGTTGATTTGTCTTCATCTAGGGGCATCTCGATGTGGAAACATAATCAGTGGAGTTGTTTATGTTTCCATTAAAGCCATTGCTCTTGTTAAAGTGTCAGCAATGACTTTAACGTGGGGGCATACGCTCTGCTCACTTATTACACATACGCACTTATGAAAAAAATTCAAAACATGCTAAATATTCTAAAGGTAATGCACATAAGTTGCTAAATCCTGAGGAAGACACGCACTTTAAATTTACTTTTCAATCTTTCTTTTTGGATTAAGAATTAATCCTTAAATTATGGATTTATATTAGGATCTCTTGATCCCTCCAGTTTCAAATACACATATATTGTGATCCCTTAAGGTTGAAAGTGTCCTTAAGACTAGATCTCTTTTGTTTTTTATTTATTCTTATGGAATAGGATATTCCTAAGGATAAATCCTTGATGGGTTGACTAGTGAGTAGCCACATTCACTAGGCGGTTCAATTCCATCTTTCTAGTTGCACCTTTTTCCTGTGTGGTTCGTGCAATGGGACATAAGTTCTCATTGGGTGAGGTAATCACACTTTTTCTTTCTCTCTTTAGAGATGTCTCTCTTATCTATAATTTAAGAGTCGATGAAGACTTGAGTCCCTAGGGGCTTGGGATTTCTCTTTGTCCCTTAGATTACAATAAGATTATCTTGTTATTTTTATCTCCTTTACCAAGAGTTTGCATCGAGTCCATACTCTTGCTACAGCGGGGGCTTAATGTATCATCTTAAAATAGAAGCACTTCCATGTTAAGAGCATTTAGCCCTTCAAGTAAGTGGTTTGGGGTTATGTTAAGCACATTGATTGGGTCTTTGCATGTATTTGGTTTTCTCCCCACTTTCCACTTCTTCTCCGCACTTGATTTCTTCATTCTAGGTGAAATTAGGGTTAAGGTCTTAAGGACTTTCTTGATTTTCCTTCTTCCATGGCTCTATTTTCTAGGTAGGGTTTAGAAATGAGACCTCCTAGTCCTTCATCACATCATTTTGAGGATTTTCTATCTGTTCTTGATATTGCATCTTGTTCAGATATCAAATCCTGCATCTTTGGCATCTCCTTGAGCCTCTACTACAAATCTTGACAAAGTTAGGGTTTGAGGTCAAAGTCAACCTTGACCCTGACTAGGTTAGAGTCAACCTCGACCCTGACTAGGTCAGGGTTGACCTCAACCGTGACCTCTTCTCGCCAGGATTTCAAAATCTCATTTGTTGGTAATTTGGCTTTCAGGAAAGTTATTTCTTCACTTTCGGGTCGATTGTTTCGGGCTCCGAAATGGTAAATCCCTTAATGGTATTTAATCAAGGTATATTTTCTAAAGGTGAGGACCTAATTGGGATTTAATTCTTTAAGGTGGCCCATCTAGAGGAGTGTGCCCTAGATCACTATAAAAGGAGACCTTCCTCTCTCATTTGGATATCAAGTTTTCACATCCACACTCAAGCAATTTCATGAGCAAGTTCTCAAGTGGAAGCAAGTCTTCAAGCATTCATCCATCACGGAGTTCCATTGTTAGCTATTGAAGGATTCAATCTCCTTGGAGCCCCCTTGAAGATCCATCCTTCTCCATTCATTCAAACCTTCTCATATGCAAAGATCAAATCAAGATTGGTGTTGAAGATCAAAATACCATTGATTGGAGACATCCTACATTCATTGAAGCATTCTTACTTGTGGATTTGAGGATTTGAATCCTCTACAAGAACTTCAACATAAGCGAGGTGATTTGTTTCAATTACTTTGTTTATGCACACTACAATTTCAATAAAATTTCAAGGTTAATTCCTAAATTGGGGTTTGACCAAGGAAAACCCCCCATACAACCAAAAACCCCCATTTTCTTGTAGGTACAGGTGCGAAATCTCAGATCTGAGAGTGAATTCAAATACCCTTTTCAGCAATCTTTCAGGATCTACGAATAGAATCAGAATTAGACTTCAAATAAATAATGGGGTCTTTGACCTTTTAAAAGGTCAAAGTCAACCTATGTGAATTTGGAGAAAAGATTCATGGGTTTTGTCTGCCTCAACATTTCCAGTCCAAAATAGGTGATGGAATCTTCAAAAAGTTCATACAGAAGCCAAAATTTAACATTTTCTAGATCTTCCCTAATTCAAGGTTAGTATTTGCACTTCAATTATTTCAATTTTCAAGCTTAATCTAACTATAGGGAAGTATAGGGTTTCTCTCTCTCTCTTTCATATTCTTCATAGATTGATTCAATTGTGTATTAACCTCTTGGTTGATCAAATTGGATCTCTCTTTTGGGAATTTGGATTTAGGAGTGAATCTTACATTTTCCCCATACACATACACAAATAGTGGTGATTCAAAATTACCACTTTTCACAAGTATCTCCAACAAGGAGATTAATTAGGTTCCTAAAAGTTAGGCTAGGTTTACATTGCCAACCTTAGTAGACATGTCATTACATAACACATAACAAGTGTCAAGTGACACTCTAAAATAACATATTACAACATTGGCATGTCACTAATTATATAAGGAGACACCTAATACATACATACAATTATATGGTTACGAATTAAGTCAGTTAACAATGAGGTTCGAACCTCTTCATTAGTTTCAACCTTGGCCTTACAGTTTGCACAATAGTTGGTTACTAATTCTCCAAATAATTCCATGGTTCTCTTACCTACACACTAAACATCGAGCATCAATTTTTCAAGGTGATAAAATTACATGAAATATACATATTCAATTCTTTATTTAACAACATAAATCAATATGCAGAATTCAATTCTAATTGCAATTATTCATTCAATAATGCTTAAAGATAATAATTTCATAATCAACATGACATATCATCTGTGAAATAATTAAGACTAAATATGATCCAACCTTCTCATCAATTCACATAACTAAATATGCATAATGAAAATTATGACATAATCTAGGATCTAATCCACATCACAATGTAATCCACATAATATAATAATCAACATCAACATAGTATCTCGATCTCTGTCAGGATAATAACAAAAATGTATCAAAATGTGAATGGTCACAAATGCTATGATGGGTTGGGGTGAGGCCTCACAGGTACAAGACAAAGAAGTCCAAAAGGAATATGTGAATACAAAGGAACAATTAGCAGACATATTTACTAAAGCTTTAACTAAAGAAGCACATCAGTATTTGAGAAGTTAATTAGGGGTCCTTCCCCTAATTTAGGTTTCCTAGTTAAGCTAGGAACACTGCATCAAATATGCTATAGTAGAATATCTAATGGATTGATGCTGAATATTGTCACACTTTAGGACTGGCCTAGAGTTGTGAAGAAGAGAAAAGACAAGGAATCAATCATAAGTAAGATGACATAGGGAGAAACACTGAGCTGTATAGCTAATATCTACATTTGATGGATGTATGTTTTAGTTGTTTCTTTGGCTTTTTAGTCAAAGAGGGAGGTGAACTGAGATGATATAATAACACATGACACTGAAAGGAAAAGTAAGGAGGTGGTGAACTAAAATGAAGGATCGGGATAGAGGGAGATATGGATATTTGTGATGGTCATAGAAGTGAGGCTTATAGATTCTGAATCATAATGAAGCTAAGGATATTAAAAAAAATTTTTATGATGGATAGATAAGTTTTGGATTGGTTAGTAATCCATGTGTTATTCAGGTGATATCATATGGTGTTGTCATCAATGCCAAAGAGGGAGATTGTTGGAAACTACAATTGAAGCAATTTTTTTGTTGTCATTGATGTCAAATCTTAACTAATAAGATTGTTGCTACTTAGGAAACTACTATATCTATTTGAGTGTTGCTAAGGGGATAGGAAAGGTTGGTAACAATAGCACCTAAGGAAAGGTTGAGTTATCTTGATACTACAAAGTGTACTTGACTATGTTGTACAATGATGAGACAATGTATTGTTTATCTTAGTAAGATTGAAGACTAAACTGGTAGGCTTGACCGAGAAAAAATAGAGAAATCATGTTCAAGCCAAGTAATGTTAGTGTCGATCAAGTCAATATATGCCGAGCAAAATTCTAGTGTCGACCGAACATCAATTAATTACCGAGTAAGATAGTTTAAGCTGAGGAAACATTTTTAGTAAAGAGAGCTTTCTACATGAAGTCTAAGTAGTTGATCATAGTATTGGCCGAGCACTAGTATTTTTATATTTGAAGAGAATTCAGATTTGGAGCCGAGATTGTTGAATTCTTGGATTATGTAAAATGTGTTGACTTTATTTATTGATTGTTTGAAATAATTTAATGCACTAAAAAATATGTTATTGTAAATATTTAAGAGATTTGAGATGTTTCTAGAAAAGGATTTGAAGAACATAAAGTGGGTAGATTCAATGAATCTGACCTAACCCTAAGATCTATGAAGGAGATTGAGTGGCATAAGATGAGTTAACCTAATTGAGGAAGTATTAAGGGAACCTAAGCATTAGGTATGTGTGTACATGGGTGAATAGAGGATGTTGGAAGATCAATAGATTTTATTGACTGTATAAGAAAAAAAGGCTGAAGGAGAAGTGTGGTGATTGCTTGAAGAAAAGTTCCGAGTAGATCAGAGATGGAGATGGAAAAGTTTCAAAGTTAGTAAACCAACATTTGTGTATAGAATTGGATCTGATATTTGCAAAGTGAGTTGAATGTTTTTTAGATCAATACTGCTGCTACTTTCTAACCATTGTAATAGTCAAAATCCTTTTAACAGAGGTTGACCTAATAGTCATATGTTTAGATCCTTTGAACAAGGTTGCATTCTAATGGAATGTATGTAAGTCCTATAACAAGGCTCACTTCTAACAGAGTGATTGAATTCCTTTAACCAGGTCACACCTAACAGTGTGTATTGTAACCTTTGACAGGGTTGGCTTTTAACTGAGCTCACTTTAGAAGAGTGAAAATAATAGTAGCATGTTACAAAGTGGTTTTTCCCAGATTGGGCTTCCACTATAAATCCTAGTGTCAATGCTTGTGTGAATATTTTGGTTTAGACATTTTGTGTTTTACAAGTTAGATATAGCTGGGTAGTGGACTACAATGTTATATGTTTCTATAATTGAATCAGTGATGACCGAGTTGGTTTTGGTTGTTAGATCTGATTTAAGGAAAAGTTTTTGAAGTTTGTTTTATACATCTGGACCTGAGAAAAATTGATTCACCCCCCCCTCTCTATTTTTCTACATCATATTAACACAACACGCCAGTCAAACTTTAATGATATACCCAAAAACATATGACATGCATCGATAGGTATTATATCACATAGTATCTCATCATGGTATCCGCCAATCTTGAACTTTACTAGGCACTATTCATTGACCATGACCTTGTGGTCATCTTGCACCAAAGCGATTCGGTATGGATGTGGGTTTTTCTACCTCTTGAGATTTAACTTTGTGACCATATCTTCTAACACCAAATTTTCTATGCTTCCACTATCAATAATCACATCACAACACTTATATTCACATTTGCACCTAGTGCAAAACAAGATCCTCCTTTGTTCAAGTTCATTCTCACCACTTAGTAGGACTATTCTGTTAATTAACATTTCTCCTCTTTTAGCATCTTAAAGATGTGATGATTTGGAATCTTCATCCACATGTGGAGCTCTAGCCTTACCTCCAATTCTCCTATCTACCCCTCCTTGGTGTTGAGGACATTCAAATTACCTATGACCTTATCCATAGTGAAAACATGTTCGACGAAAGCTTCCTCTTCCTAGTCCTTGTCCTCGGCCTCTTCCTCTCTGATCTCTATTATTCTGATCTTGGAAATGATTGAAATTGTTTCTTTTCTAATTTTGACTTCTACTAGCCTCATCCTCCTTTTTCTGATCTTCATCTCAACCTCCATATGACCATCCACTAGATCCTCAAACATGACCTCTTCCTCTTTGTCTACTTTCAAACTTCTTGTTTAGCTTTTCCTCTACCTTAGGGAAAACTACCACATCTCTTCAATATTTTTCATTCAAACAAAATTTGACTCCTCCTGAAATCTAGGTCTCAACCCATTAAGGTCATGAGAAACATTCTCCTTATCAACTTCCACATGGCTTGTTCTAATGAGGATTCGATAGAACTCCTCTATATACTCTTGAACAAATCTACTTTGTTCCTTCAAACCTTGTATTTTCTTCAGTAGATCAAGGTCATAATCAACAGGAACAAATTTTCACTTCAACTTATCTACCATCTATTTCTATCTTGTGATTTTCTCCTTTCCACTTCTATTTCACTCCAATTGAGTCTCCTACGACCAGATCTTCGCATGACCCTTCATTTTGGCCTTCGCAAACTTGACCCAATTAGGATCCTCGATATCTTAAAACTCAAAATATTCTTCTAATTCATTGATCTAGTCGATCAAATCCTTTAGGTTAAGATTTCCTAAAAATGTAGGAACCTCAACCTTAGGTCTTTTAATGATCTTGGAAATGGCCCGAAAAGTCTTTCTTCATCTTGGGTCAGAATTTTTCCGTTTCCTTCCTGATCAAAATTTGCTTCCACTTTGGCTTCATCCTCACTTTCCTCTCTTATGGAAAGATGTATGCCTCTATGAATCTCTTCTTGCAATGCTTCCACTTGTCTCTAGAAGGCTCTAACCTTAGGTGACACACCACTAGCTCTTTCACTAGGTTTCCTTCATAGAGGCATTTTTCATACTTTATCTTTGAAACCCTAAACCACATGATAACCTATAACTTGTTGAATATCTTGATGGAAAGAATGGACAAGTGAAAGATATTGATTTATGGTCACCAAGCTACTAAATCATGTGTAATACAATTAAATCAGTCAATGTATTGGCATTGATGTTAACTAATTTTGACTGTACTTAGCATAATGGTTACAAACATCTAAAGATTGAAAATGGTAAAGGAATGAGATATCTACATAAAGATGAGATGGACATGAAAGATATGGATATGGTATACATCGGGTAACTTATTGATGAGTCTATGGAATCATGTTGTTGACTTGATTGTGTTACATGATTTTGTTATGTATTGAAGATTAGAACTGAATAAGTTTATGTGGTCAGTAAATAAAGATTTCTATATACATCAAGCTAGTATAGTGTATATCCAATAGAGTATTAACCAAGCAGGTAATCACTGACGCATTCTGTATTGACCAAGTGAAATAAATAAATAAATCTTATAAGAGAGGACCAAATTGATGAGCTGGACAATTGCTTATAATTCTGACATAGAAGATAAAGTTTGTTATGATGATCCAATGACTGAAAAAATTCAAAATTGATCAAATGAAGGAGAATGAAACGTGTTAATGAGACAATTGCCGAGGAAGGTTGAAGTGAAAAAATGAATGATGGAGATTAAGAGGAAAAATCTAATGGATGAGAAGAAAATAATTTATGTTGTCTATTTAAAGAGACATGTGATTTATTATTGAGTTTGGGATTATTGATATTGTAGGAGAATTCATGTGAAAGGACTATCTTCATGCACCACTGATCAAAATGGTTGAAGATATAAATGAGTTGAATTGTAGACATTATCGAGCATTAGAGAAGCATACATCAAGTGGAATAAAGTTGGAGGATATGAAGGATTAAATTTTTTATTGATCAGAGGAGGTATTTTGAGCTTATCTTAGATCTAAAAATATGCAAATCTTAGTTTTATTTGAATCAGATCATTACTGTATCACTTTAACCATTGTTATAGAAAAATCTCTTAACTGAGTGGGTCTTAACAGTCTTTTTGTATTTCAATATGCCATTCAATGAAGATTGATTGTTTTCCTTGTTGACCCCATAGTGAATGCTGGTCAAGAGAGGATTGTTAGTGATAAATCCTCTAACCAAGTCACACCTTACAATGTATTTTGTAACCTTTAATAGGATTGGCTCCTAATTGAGCTCACTTCAGAAAAGTAAATTATTTTGGGTTATCGGTTCCATGTGGTTTCTCCCCTAATAGGGTTTCCACGTTAAAAATATATGTGTTATGTGTGCATGATGTGTTCAATTTTTATTTTTCTTTACACATTTCATTACTAGATAGATTTGTAAATATAGTATTGAATTTACTATCAACTAAGAGATGAAGACAAAGATATTGTTGATATCTTACCAAGTTGAATATTTGATTGAAAAGTTTGAATATATACATCTAGAAGATTGGGACTCAATGATAACTATACTTAACTGATTCACCCCCCCCCCCCCCCCTTAGTTATCTAACAATTGGTATCAGAGCATTGGTTTCTTGGAAGGAAAGTTTGAAGGACTTAAGCTCAAGATCATAAGATGTATAAGAGAGAGGTGCCAAAGCTAAATAAAGACAACTTCTCAACATGGGAAAGCTACTACTACTTGAGAAATTATTACATCCAATTGACTGGTCCCTTAATAGTGGATCAGATGAGAGATAAACATTAATATAATGCCACAATGATAGAGATTGTTTCTTCCTTACCAGATTCTAAATTTTAAGATGTCAAGACATGTACTACTACTAAATTAATGTGGGAAAAACATACACTAGTTCATGGAGGAGATGAAAATGTGCTACGAGCAAAAGCTAAGAGTCTTAGAGGAAAGTTTGATGACATGAAAATGAAAGAAGGAGAAATCATTTCACAATACAATGCCCGAATTAAGGATATTGTCAATGCTATTTGAGGAGAAGGAGGTGTTATTGATGAAGACACTATTGTGAGTCAAATTATTAGAACCTTTCTTCCTATCTATGCTATTATAATCTATGCAATCGATGAAATGAGATTAGCTCTGGGTAACAATCTTACACTTGATAACCTAATTGGTAAATTGACTACTTTTGAGTTGAATAACTTTGATAATAGTATTATTCCCAATGTTGAGTCTGCATTTATGCCATCCTTGAAAATTGGTAAATCAAGTAGTAAATGCATGATAATAAATAAGAGTGATAGTGAAAGTGATGAGGATGAACTTGATGAACTTGCAGCATTAATAGCTAGAAGACTACAGAAAGGTAAAGGAAGATATAAAGGGAAATTACCCTTGGTATATTTTAATTGCAAAGAGATTGGTCACATTGTAGCTAGATATCCTAACATGAAAGGAGATGAAAAATACAATGACTGCTCCAGTGAAAGAAAGTTTGACAGAAGAGATAACTAAGAACATAGAGGAAACTGACAATATGACATAAGAAGAAACTGAGAGTACAAAGACAAAGGAAAGAAAGAATGCTACATTTTTGAAGATGATGATGATAAAAAGACTCTAACTCTGAAACTGATGAAGATATAGAGGTGGTATTCATAGCTTTGAAAGAAGATTCAGAAGAAGAACAAAGGTATGTTGAAACAACACTTATTTCCAAAGTTAATAAGAATGATACTTAGATTATTCATAGTGTTTGTACACATCATATGACTGCTGATGACAAAAAATTTTAATATCTTGAATACTATAATGGTGGATCTTTTAAAATGAGAAATGATACACCTTTTCTAGTAAAAGGAAAAAGGTTTATCTCATTGAACAGTAAGATCAGATGTCAGAATGTATATTGGGTGAAAAGACTTAACTATAATCTATTGAGTGTAGCACATCTGAATAACTCAGGTCACCAAGTTTCATTTGAGAATAGAAAGGTGAAAATCTATGATGAGACTGGAAAGATGGTCGGTACTGGTGAACAATCTAAACCTAATCTATTCTATCTTGACAATGTTGAAACCTCTTGTTCATTGGCTAGAACTGAAGATGTGTTGTTATGGTACAAAAGGCTATGTCATGTGAATTTTGAAAACATGGTTAAAATTAGTAAGAAAAGAAAAGTTAGAGGCTTACTGAGCTTGTCTAAACCTGACCATGTCATGTGTAAACAATGTCACAAGGGAAAAATGTCAAAATCTAATTTCAAGAGAAAAAATTATTCATCTAATTTTTTTTGGAGTTGGTTCATACCGACTTGTGTGGTCCTATGAGAACTTAGAGTTACTATGCAGACAAATATTTTATTTTATTTGTTGATAACTACTATAGGATGATGACTGATATGTTTTTGAAATAAAAATTTGAAGCTTTGAAGATGTTTACATGGCATAAAGCTAACGTGGAAAAGGAAAGTGGAAAAGAGTTAAAATTCTTGAGATTAGATACAGGTGGTGAGTTTATCTATGATGATTTCACTAAATTTTTTAATGACCATGGAATTCAAAGATAGGTTTCTGCACAAAGGACACCACAACAAAACAAAATTGTTGAAAGGAGAAATAGATCTATTGTTGATTGTGCTAGAACACTGATGATTGAAAAAGATGTTTAAGAAATCTACTAGAGGGAGGATGTTAGTACTATTGTATACACATTGAACTGAGTACAAGTGAAGAAATATTCAAACAAGACACCTTATGAGTTATGGAATAGGTACACACCGAATGTAAGTTATTTTAGTATATTTGAAGTAGATGTTACATTTTAAAAGATGATAGAAATGGGAAATTTGATTCAAAAGGTGATGAAGGAATATTCTTAGGATACTCCACTAAAAGAAAAGATTACAATTATTTGAATAAGATTACTAAAAAAATGATTGAAATTGAAAATGTAAGGGTTTTTGAGTTTGATGACAAGAATGACGGAGACAACAAAAATGAACTAGAAGATTATGGTAGATTTACATACATTGAGAAACCTGACACTCTACCCAAGCAATGGGATAATGACACCGAACAACAACCTATAGAGACCGAGAATCCAGAAATAGTTACCGAGGAATATATTGATCCTACATCGAATGATGAGAAAAGAAGAGAACAAGTACTAGCCAAATTTGTGAGGATACACCATCAAAAATATCAGATTATTAGTGACAAGCAAGCTAGCATGAAGACATGAACTGAGTTTAGAAACAACACATGGTGAGTTTGTGAATTTGAACCTAAAAATGTTAGAGATGCACTTGAGAATGATGAGTGGATTAAAGCCACAAGTGAAGAAATAGATGAAATACCAAAAAATAAAATATCGACATTAGTACTGAGACCAAATGATAAGAATGTAATTGGAACCAAATGGATATTCAGAAACAAGTTGAATGAGAATGGTGAAGTTACTAGAAATAAGGCATGACTTGCATGCAAAAGATCTGCACAAGAAGAAGGTATTGATTATGGTGAAACTTTTGCACCAATTTCAAGACTTGGAGGAGTTAGAATATTGCTTGCATATGCTGCCTAAAAAGGATTTAAAGTATATAAAATGGATGTCAAATCTGCATTTTTTTGAATGGAATACTTGAAGAAGAGGTATCCATTCAACAACCTGAAGGTTTTGTTGATCCAAATAAGAAAACATGGTATGTAAGTTGCTAAAAGCACTATATGGAATGAAACAAGCACCGAGAGCATGGTATGAAAGACTACATTCATATTTTATTAGTATTGGATTTGTAAGAACAAGTGACAACAATAATCTATACTTGAAAGAATAAACTGAAGATAAGATTCTTATTGCTGAAATTTTTGTTGACGATATCATATTTGGAGGACATGATAATCTTTGCAAATTATTTGTAGATGAAATGAGAAAAGAATTTTAAATGTCAATTTTTGGAGAGATTAAATTCTTTCTTGGTTTGCAAATTTTACAACAAAGTGAAGGTATTTTCATTACACAATCAAAGTACATCAAAGAAGTATTGAAGACCTTTGGAATGGAAGATTAAAAACCGGTTTGTACACCTATGGTTACACGATGCAAATAAAAAAAGGATGATCAATCAACTGAGGTAAATGGGTCAATGCACAAATTTGGGTACCAATTTCATGAAAGTCCACGGCCAAAAATTATTGGCACAAGAAACGGGTGCCCATTTTTAAAATTGAGTGCTCGTTTAGGTTTGGTAGCTTGATCCATATTTAAAAATTGGGTGCCTATTTTTTACAAATTGGGTGCCCGTTTCGTAAACCTATTTATTTTTTTGTTTTAACCATTTTCCATGTCATTTTCACAACTTCAAAAACGGGATTACATTTTGCAGAGCAGGGGTGCCCATTTTAGCTTCTCTTGCCAACCATCTCAGCAATTTTTCTTCTGTTCCAGGTAGGTAC
>BSBK01008706.1:0-107500 GCA_027943335.1 Chamaecyparis obtusa
AATCCAAAGAAAGCAATTGAAAGACCTTGTTAAGAAGTTGACAGAGAATCATCTGGGAAGGCCTAAGTTTCAAGAGTAAAGAAAAAATACCCATGATTTACTAAATTTGGGATATATCCATAGAATCCAAGATATTATGAAAGGATTATAGCAAATAAGATGCATATGCTAAAACTAATGACAACTATAGTTAGACAACAAAAATCCTAAGCCCATAGTATATTCATTCCAACGGGTGCGTTCTCACAAAGCTTCTATAGATCCCTCATAGATGTTCATTGTATCCAACCCTTTTACCACATTATATTTTTCTAGCCAGTTCCTATTTGATGGAGTCCTGATTTGGAAGAGATGCATGAAGAAATATAAATTTCTCACAATAATGGGTTGTTGGGCCCAAAATCCTACCATGTCTTCCGACCAGAGAATTAGGTAAGTGATGACAAGTCTATTTTTTATTATGAGCATGTCATAGTTTTATGGGCAATGAATGCTGAGGTCATTCCTAATATTAACCATCTGATGAACTACAACTAATTGAGAACCTGATTGATAAACTACAAGTGATTAGAGATCACCGAGCACTAAATTGTGATGTAGGATAATTGAATCAGTCGTTTTGTTGTCATTGATGTCAACTAGTTTTGACAATACTTATCATGGGAGTTGCAAATATCTAGACATATGTAAATAAGAGAGAAAAGATGAAGAACTGAGATATCTACATGGAGGAAGATGGATACGATAGATGAGTATAGGGAATACTTTTGGTAGCTTATTGATGAGTCTATGACTTCATATTGTTGACTTGATTATGTTGCATTAATCTGTTATGAAGATAGAAGCAAAATGTTACAAAGCAGTGTGGTTGGTTAATGAAGCATTCCAGTATACACCAAGCCAGTGTAGTGTATACCGAGCGACAGTATCAACCAAGCTTGTGTTCACTGATGCATTTCTTTGTTAACCGAGTATGGACAAAAGAACTAAATGATTAGTTTAGCCGATAGAAATTGATGAGATGTAAAGTGTATGATTATGAGGTGCAAAGATAAAGTTTGTTATGAGATATACGACTAACAAAATTAGAAGATCTAAAGGATGGAATTGAAATGAGTCATTAACACAACTGCCGAGGAAGGTTTAAGCGGTGAAATCAACGAAGGAGATTAAGCGGCAAAATCTGATGGATGAAAAGAAAATGGTTTACTTGTCTATTTAAGAGACTAGGGTTTCATAGTGAAATGGATGCTAGAAGAAGGAGACTACAGAGATATCACATGAACAGAGTTTCATGCATTGCCTGATCATACTGGTTGAAGAAGAACCAAACTGCAGAATAGTATCGAGTGCCAGAGAGCTTTTTCGAGGGATAGTAAGGTATTGAATGTTGATGAACTGAATAGAAATATTTATTAGAGGATTTTATGGGCTTATAATTAATCTAAACATCTGCAAAATCAAGTTGTATTGTAATCAGATCACCTACTATTTCAGTTTAACCATTGTAAACATATAAAATATCTTAACCGAGTGGACTTGAAAGTCTTATATGTCATTCATAGAATGTACATTGTTATCCTGTCAACCCCCATAGTGAATGTTGGTTGGATGATAATTGTTAGTGTTAAATCCTCTAACAAGGTCACACCTTATAGTGTGTTTTGTAACCTTTAACAGGGTTGGCTCTTCAACCGAGCTCACTTCAGAAGAGTGAAAAGTTTTTGGGTTACCGGTCCCAGGTGGTTTTTCCCTTTCCAGGGTTTCTACATTAAATCTTTGTGTTATGTGTTTATGTGGTGATTGTTTGGTTATCATACTTTACATATTGTATATTTAATTTGGTTAGTAATCACTATGAGCATTTAACTGGTAATCGGAAAATACATAGACATTTTAGTATTTTATGTTTACTGAGCTGCATAATTAGCTGAATTTGTTTTAAGTGATACATTTTGTATTTGGGATTATGGATAACTGATTCACCCCCTTCTCAATTATTCTAACAATTGGTATCAGAGCATATTGGTTGCTTGGAATAGAATTTTAAGGGCTTCAGGAGAAATATCACAAAATATATAAGAGGGAAGTGCCAAAGCTGAATAAGGACAACTTTACAATATGGAAAAGCCGAATGAGACTTCATATATCTGAGATTGGGAATTCTGCCCTCACCCTATTGGATAATGGCTACTTAGCACTGCCTATAGGACCTTTGACTCTTGATCAATTAAGAGATAGACATGAGCATAATGTTACTATGATGGAGATTGTTGTTGCTCTATTAGATGTCGATTTTGAAGATGTCAAGAACTGCCTTACTTCAAAGGAAATGTGGGATAAACTTACTCAAGTTTATAGTGGTGATGCAAATGTCAGAAGAGCCAGAGCTAAAATTTTAAGAGGAAGATTCGATGATATGACAATGAAAGAAGGAGAAAATATAGTGTAGTATACAAACTGAATAAAGGAGGTAGTTAATGCTATCAGAGGATCTGGTGGTGTCATTGATGAAGATACAGTGGTAAGAAAAATTCTAAGGACTTTATTGCCTATTTATGCAATCAGAATATCTGTAATACATGAAAATAGGTCAGCACCTAACAGTACTCTCACTCTTGATAATCTAATTGGTAAGCTAACAACTTTTGAACTGAACAACTATGATAATAATGTTGTACCAATTGTTGAGTCTACTTTCATGACTTCTCTAAAGATTGGTAAGTCTAGTAGTAGAAGTAATAATGATGATAATGACAGTAATACTGATGATGAGCTTGATGAGATTGAAGCTCTTATGGCCAGGAGATTACCTAAAGGTAAAGGTAGATATAGGGGTAAATTACCTTTAGCATGTTTTAACTATAAAGAAGTTGGTCATATTGTTGCTAGATGCCCAAATAGGAAAGAAGATGATAGAAACAAAGATTGATCTGGTGAAGGAAGCTATGGGAGGAGAAACAAAGAAGTTACCGACACTACAACATAGATAATTGAGACAACAATGATAAAGGCAAAAAGGTATGTTACATTGCTGAAGAGAATGATACCGAGACTGACACAGATGATGATGTTGAAGTATTTTTTGTTGTGGTGAAGGATGATTCTGAGGAAGAAAAAAGGTATGTAGAGACAACACTTATTTCTAAAGTAAATAAAAATGATACATGGATCATTGATAGTGGTTGTACCCATCACAT
Source organism: Chamaecyparis obtusa (assembly GCA_027943335.1). Taxonomy (NCBI): domain Eukaryota; kingdom Viridiplantae; phylum Streptophyta; class Pinopsida; order Cupressales; family Cupressaceae; genus Chamaecyparis; species Chamaecyparis obtusa. The sequence goes on from BSBK01008706.1 coordinate 3,201, forward strand.
GACTGGTGATGAAGAAAAAATTGATCATCTTGAGCAGTATAATGGAGGATCTGTGAAAATGGGTAATGATACACCATGTATGGTTAGAGGAAAGGGATCTTTACTGATAAATGATAAAATCAAATGTGATAATGCTTATTGGGTCGAAGGACTAAATAATAACTTGCTAAGTGTGGCACAACTTAACAACTCAAGTCACCAAGTAGCTTTTGAGAGCAAGAAGGTAAATATATTTGATGATGGAGGAAAACTTGTTGGAACAGGAGCACAAACCAAAGGTAACTTGTTTTATCTTGACAATGATAACTCTTCCTATTTCATGATAAAAAATGAGGATGCATGGCTATGGCATAAAAGATTATGTCATGTAAACTTTGATAACATGATTAAAATCAGTAGAAAGAAAAAGGTTAGAGGTCTTCCTAGCCTAGCAAAGCCTGATCATGTTATGTGTCATGAATGTTAAAAGGGTAAAATGACAAAATCTAGTTTTAAGAGTAAAGACTATTCAATAAAGAGAATTTTGGAACTAGTTCACACCGACCTATGTGGTCCCATGAGAACACAAAGTTACTATGGAGATAGATATTTCATTCTATTTGTTGATGATTACACTAGATTGATGACTGTGATGTTTTTAAAAGAAAAATCAGAGGTATTTAAGATGTTTAAATGGTATAAAGAAAAGGTAGAGGAAGAAACTAGGAAGGAACTAAAATGCTTGAGATCTGACAGAGGTGGTGAATTTATTTCTAATGAATTTACTAACTATTGTAATGAGCATGGTATAAAAAGATAGGTTTCTGCACCGAGAACACCTCAGCAGAATGGTATTACTGAAAGGAGGAATAGATCAATTTTTGATTGTGCAAAGACACTAATGATAGAAAAGAATGTGGCTTAGATATACTGGAGAGAAATAGTTAGCACAACTGTTTATGTTCTGAACAGAGTACAATTGAAGGACACAAACAAAACACCCTAGGAGCTATGGTTTGGTCACAAACTGACTATAAGTTACTTCAGAATTTTTGGTAGCAAATGTTTTATTCTGAAAGATGAATAAATGGAAAGTTTGACTCTAAAGGGGATGAAGGGATATTTATTGGATATTCCACTAAAAGAAAAGCTTACAAGTGTCTGAATAAAGTTACTAATAAAATGATTGAAAGTACTAATGTAAAGGTTGATGAATTTGATACTAAGAACAATGAAGAAAGCACTAGGGAGCTAGAAGACTATGGTAGATTCACTTACATTGAACAACCAGAGTACCTACCGAAGCCGCAGACTATGTCAATCAGACATCAGGAAAACAACACTGAGGAACAACAAAGAGAAATCGATGATCAAGAAGGAGCTACCGAGCAAGCACATGAACCTGAACAAGATGAACAATAAAGAAGAGATCAAGTACTGGCTAGATTTGTTAGAAGACATCATCCTAAGAACCAAATCATTGGTGACAAGAAAGGTGGCATGATGACAAGAAGTAAGTTAAGACAAGGTACATGCTCAGTTTGTGAGTTTGAACCGAAAAATGTTAAAGTTTCATTGGAGAATGAAGAGTGGGTAAATGCAATGAATGAAGAGATAGAACAAATAGAGAAACACAAGACATGGACCTTAGTACCTAGACCAAAATATAAGAATGTTATCGGTACTAAATGGATTTTTAGGAATAAGCTGAATGAGAATGGAGAGGTTACAAGGAACAAAGCTAGACTTGTATGCAAGGGATATGCACAGGAGGAAGGTATAGATTATGGCAAGACTTTTGCACCTATTGCTAGACTATAAGGAGTTTGAATGTTACTTACATATGTAGCACATAAGAAGTTTAAAGTTTATCAAATGGATGTTAAGTCTTCTTTTCTGAATGGGATACTAGAAGAGGAGGTCTACATCAAACAACCGAAAGGGTTTGTTGATCCAGACAAGAAATATATAGTATGTAGACTACATAAAGCTTTATATGATTTAAAGCAAGCACCTAGAGCCTGGTATGAAAGGTTTCATACTTATTTGTTAAGTATTGGTTTTGTTAGAATTAGTGAGAACAACAATTCGTATATGAAAGGAGAGTCTGATGACACTATTTTGATTGCTGAAATATTTGTGGATGATATTATTTCTGGACAAGATCATATCTGTAAATCATTTGCTGATGAGATGCGAAAAGAATTTGAAATGTCTATGTTTGGAGAGATTAAGTTCTATCTAGGCTTGCAGGTTATTCAACAAAATGATGGAATATTCATCACACAATCAAAGTATATAAAGGAAGTACTGAGAACATTTGGAATGGAAGATGCTAAACCAGTTGGAACACCAATGGTCATAGGATACAAACTGACTAAAGATGATGAATCCACATAGGTGAACCAGACATTGTACCGATCTATGATTGGTAAGTTGATGTATGTAGTACATAGTAGACCAGCTATTGCCCATGCTGTGGGAATTGTTGCTAGATTTTATGCAAATCCTAAGGAGTCATATATGGTTGCAACAAAAAGAATGTTAAGATACCTAAAGAAAGTAGAGGACTATGGATTATGGTATCCTAAGGAAGGGAAGTTTGAACTAAGAGTCTACACTGACATAGATTGGGATAGAAATATAGATGACATAAAGAGTACCATCGGAGGAGCTTTTTCTTTGGTGAAAGACTCGTTACTTGGAAAAGTAAGAAACAACCTTGTATTTCTTAGTCTACTGTCGAAGCAGAGTATGTTGCTACTACTACAAACTGTTCAAATATTGCTTACATCAGGCAAGTGTTGGAAGGGATGAACGAGGTAATCACTGAGTCGGTGATTATATATTGTGACAACACAAGTGCAATAAACATCTCTAAGAATCCTATAATGCACTCAAAGACCAAGCACATTTCTATTAAGTATCACTACTTAAGAGAACAAGTACAGGAGAAGCAAGTTAAACTAGAATATGTTACATCAAAAGTTCAACTTGCTGACATATTTACCAATCCTCTACTGAAGGAAAATTTTGAATACTTGAGGACTAGACTTGGGGTCCGTCCCTTGTCTACTAGTCACTAATGTGATCTGGAGGTTGCATCAGCCTAATCTTATCAAAAGATCATTCATGTTGATGTAGCATAGTTCACACTTTGGATTCTGTCTAAGGTTGTGAAAGGTTTCAGGAACAATGATTTGCATATCAGTATATCGAGATACATTGTATGCACTGGACAATAGAGAGTCACATGGCTAATACAAAGTTGTATGTTTATGTGTTTCTTTGGCATTGTTGTCAAAGAGAGAGATAAACAATATGATAACCAAGGAGATTACTAGAACATCTATCTAAGGGAGAGACAATATGAGAAAGTCAGGGAGAGTTTTGAAGATTTGTTGCTGAGAACAAAAGGAACCTAAGAACTAGGAAGATCATATCTGCAGAGGAAAGTTTGCATTTGCAATACTGTCATGTAACATAGTGATTAAACATATTAAGCTAGGGAGAGCTTACCGAGCTACAACATTTTCTTACAGAGTTTTAGAATACATGTTTGGTATGTGTATGGTATATTTCATATTTCTTGAGTTTCCATCAATGCCAAAGGGAGAGATTGATGAACTACAACTAATTGAGAACCTAATTGATGAACTACAAGTGATTAGAGATCACCGAGCACTGAATTGTTATGTAGGATAATTGAATCATTCATTTTGTTGTCTTTGATGTCAACTAGTTTTGACAGTACTTATCATGGGAGTTGCAAATATCTAGACATATGTACATAAGAGAGAAAAGATGAATAACCGAGATATCTACATGGAGGAAGATGGATACAACAGATGAGGATAGGAAATACTTTTGGTAACTTATTGATGATTCTACGACTTCATATTGTTGACTTGATTATGTTTCATTAATCTGTTATGAAGATAGAAGCAAAATGTTACAAAGTAGTGTGGTTAGTTAATGAAGCATTCTAGTATACATCGAGCCAGTGTAGTGTATATCGAGTGACAGTATCAATTGAGCTTGTGTTCACCGATGCATTTTTTTGTTAATCGAGTATGGACAAAAGAACTAAATGATTAGTTTAGCTGATAGAAATTGATGAGATGTAAAGTGTATGATTATGAGGTGGAAAGATAAAGTTTGTTATGAGATCTATGGCTAACAAAATTCAAAGAAGATCTAAAGGATGGAATTGAAACGATTCATTGACATAATTATCGAGGAAGGTTTAAGCGGCAAAATAAATGAAGGAGATTAAGCGGCAAAATCTGATGGATGAAAAGAAAATGGTTTACTTGTCTATTTAAGAGACTGGGGTTTCATAGTGAAATGGATGCCAGAAGAAGGAGACTGTAGAGATATCACGTGAAGAGAGATTCATGCATGCCTGATCATACTAGTTGAAGAAGAACCGAACTGCATAACAGTACCGAGTGTTAGAGAGCTTTACCAAGGGATAGTAAGTTATTGAATGTTGATGAACTGAATAGAAATATTGATCAGAGAATTTTATGGGCTTAGAATTTATCTGAACATCTACAAAATCAAGTTGTATTATAAGAAGATCACCTACTATTTTAGTTTAACCATTATAAATAGATAAAATCTCTTAACTGAGTGGACTTGAAAGTCTTATATGTCATTCATAGAATGTACATTGTTATCCTGTCAACCCCATAGTGAATGTTGGTTGGATGATAACTGTTAGTTTTAAATCCTCTAACAAGGTCACACCTTATAGTGTGTTTTGTAACCTTTAACAGGGTTGGCTCTTCATCGAGCTCACTTCAAAAGAGTGAAAAGTTTTTGGGATATCGGTCCCAGGTGGTTTTTCCCTTTGCAGGGTTTCCATGTTAAATATTTGTGTTATGTGTTTATGTGGTGATTGCTTGGTTATCATACTTTACATGTTGCATATTTGATCTGGTCAGTAATCACTATGAGCATTTAACTGGTAATCGGTAAATACACAGACAGTTTAGTATTCTATGTTTACCGAGCTGCAGAATTAGCTGAATTTGTTTTAAGTGATACATTTTGTATTTGGGACTGTGGATAACTGATTTGCCCCCCTCTCAGTTATTCTAACACCATCACCCTGCCAAGATCAACCAAAATGTCTTCAATAAACAATTTTTGATAGAGTCTAGCCACCTCATCATGTCTATTATATATATGCACTACAATTTATATGACCATTGCCAGGATATCTGAATTGGCCCTACACCTATCTTGGCTATTAAAAAATTGACCACCTAGACATTTCAGAACCACTCTCCAAATCACCTTGTTTTTGACATCCAGAATTTGCCTCATTCTATCCAAGGTTACTAACTTATCAAAACTCATTTGCCTATTCAAGCTACCAAGTTTAATTGGGGTCTCCATGAATGGCTATCTAGGGAACTATAAGAGGAAAATACAACTAGCTGGGAAAAAGGTTGGTTTAGAGGATAATTAAAAGATCTCTAATATTCAAGAGCTTTGAAAAGAAATTCCAAGTTATGTGTCATCAAATAGAGGACTATCTAACTTAATGTGTAAGAGTGACAACTAATAACATCGTAAAGAGATTGGGGAACACCTCACAACACAATGGTAAGTTGCGAGCCTCTCATTTGGGAGGTCTTGGGTTCAAATCTTCTTGAGCCCCATGTTGATCTTGGCTTTGACCTATTACCCATTAAAAAAAAAATTATAAAGAGATCACATACAGTAATCATAGTAAGGAGTGGATGATAGTTTGAGACCTAAAGGCTATAAATGAACATCAAAATAAAGGAATGAGAGAAACTATAAGTATCATCAGTTTGGGGTCCCCTAAATCCAATCTAAAGTGATCTAAAAAAGTAAGCAAAAATGATAAGACAACCATACAAGAGGAGGTGAAGGTACAAACAATAAATGTTTAGTCAGAGTAAAAATAAGTAACCTGACAATGATGGATGCAAAATGAAACCAATGAGAGCATATAGGATCCCCATCCTAAAACTTATAGATCTATGAAATAGGGGGGAATGTATTTATCATTTAATATAGTTATATCTATCAAGTACATATATATATATATATATATATATATATATATATATATATATATATATATATATATATATATATATATATATATATATATATATATATATATATATATATATATATATATATATATATATGAGTATGTGTATATATGAATATGTACATAAATAAGTAAGAAGATATTAAGATAAATACATGGATCTGTATAGGATAAAATATGGATGAGGTCCTAGAACAATGGTTTGCACATAAAAGAGACCCCAAAACTAATATTTTACACTTACATTTAAATTGTATTGATATGGAAAGTAAATGTAAATGACTAATGTTGAAATGAAGAGATAAAGGTACTTACCTTCGAAAAAGAACCTGCTGAAAACCCTATCCAATAGTCTCAGAAACTATTGATTTTTGTGATCTTGAACTGAAACTGCGAGATCTACAAAACCCAGAAATCTTTTCCAATTTTGAGGGAGGTTTTCTTTGACCCTTATAAAAGGTCAAAGGCTACATTCTTTATTTTAAGGTCAATTCTGACTTTGTTTGCAGATCCTGGAAGTTCACCGAAAAGGGTATCCAAATCTACTCTTAGATCTGAAATTCCGCACCTGCACCTGGAAGAAAAAGAGGGTTTTTGTTGTTTGTTTGGGGGGTTTGCCTTGGTCAAACCCTGATTTGGAATCAACCTTAATATTGAAATTGAAATGGAGAATGCTAGCAAGTAGTAGAAGTAAATCTAAGAATGAAGCTATGACATTCAATAAATATGCAATTGTATTTGAAATGTAATCAAATATGTTAATATGAAAGCTTGAACATAAATGTAAATCTAAACCTCCATGTTTTTATGCTTGGAATCCACCTTGAGGGAAGGATGAATGGATCTTGAAGGAAGATCACACCATCATGATGGCTAGATCTAGGGTTTGAATGATGAATCTTGAATGCTTGAGCCAAATCCCTTCAATGGCTCGAATGCTTAAATCCTTGATCTTCAATGGAGAGCTTGGATGGAGAAGAAGACTTGAATGTTGAATGGATGCTTGATTGATCACCTTGAGAGCTTGAGAGAGGATATTGCAAACTTGATGCCTTGATCATGAGATTGCTTGGAAACTTGATGTGAAAATGAGAGAGGAAGGCTTCCTTTTATAGTGATCTAGGGCAAAATCCTCTAGAGGGGCCACCTTGGAGAATTAAATTCCAATCAGGTCCTAACCTTTAGAAAATATACCTAGATTAAATGCAATTAGAGGATTTACCATCCCAAAACCCGAAATGGCCAACCCGGAGGCGGGAAAACAAATATCCTAAAAGCCCGATGCCCGAAAATCAAGGATTTTGGAAATTTGAAGGAACGGGGCAAAATTGAGGTTGGGACTGACCTAGTCAGGTACAACCTTGATCTTGACCTAGTCAAGTTTGAGCTCAATCCTGACCTAGTCAGGATCAACCTCGAATTTGACCCTGGGCCCAGATTCAATCAGAACCAAGATAGGAGGTCCCGGGGATGCCCAGAGACCTAGAAATGATATCAGAACAAGGTAGAGTGCCAGGGAGAGGCACAAAATCATATGATGAACATGATGAAGTCTAGGAGGACCTATTTGTAAGTCCTACCTAGAAAATAGAGCCATAGAAGAGGGAAATTAAGGAGAATCCTTGATATCCTAACATTAATTTCACCTAGAATGAAGGAATCAAGTGCATACAAGAAGTGGAAAGTGGGGAGAAAGCTAGATCCAAGCAAAGATCAATTCAAGGCATTTGACATGACCCCAAACCACTTACTCAAAAGGCTAAATGCTCTTAACATTGAAGTGCTTCCATTTTAAGATGATACAAGATCTAACATATAATATATAAGCCAAGATGAATCTATATACATATATAGAGATATATCAATGTTTATATGTGTGTGTGTGTAGATAGGAAAGGGAATACCTACATGCCAGCATGAGATTAGTCAATATTGATTACATTTCAGCCTTAAACTTTTGTGTGTGGGAATAGGTCATTGTTAGCTCATCCAGACCTTAATGGGGATTCACATTGGTAAAACAACTACCATTTACTCCTTTTTTGGCCAACATATCTACTTAAGCATTTCCTTCTTAGTATATATGGTTAAAGTGTACTTTCTAAAAGAGGTAATGAGATTAAGAGCATTAGCTAGTAGGGAGTTGAGTTTCCAATTCGGCATACTTCCTTTCCTTAAAGCATTGATAATTATTTCAGTCACCTTCTACTTCTAATTTGTCTATCTTCATATCCTTGCATAATCTAAGTCCTTCTATTAGGGTAGAGAATTATGCCATATTATTAGAGGCATGGCCATAGGGTTTCACTATGGATGCTATCTCTTTTTCATTTTCATCATGGATTAAGCAACCTATTCCTACCTCCCTAGGGTTTCTTGTGATGCCCCATCAAAATTGAGTTTGAACCAACCTTCATCAGGGGGTTGCTACTTGTATTATTGCCTCTTCTTTTTAGTGTCATGATTGCTCAGCCAAAGAATAGGGGGCAATTTTAGACCAGTCCATCTCAATCTCATCTTTTCATCCTAATATGACATATTGATCTCCTTCCTATTGTGATTAAGGATCCTATTATTATCAACCTTAATGATATGTGATTCTATTTTGTTGATAAGTTGTTCAACAATCATTTTTTTATCTTTAAAAATATGTTTCTTTCTTTCTTTCCTTCTAATCTCCCAAATCATAATGGAAGGGGATATTGTCCAAATTATGTTATAAATACTCTATTTATTTAGGTTAGACAAGGACTGAAACAAGATTAAGATGCTAAATGGAAGGGTTGTTATCGATCATAATTTATTATATAACCATTTCTAGCATCTAAGGGAGAAATCATAGTTGAGTAGAATATGGTCTATAGTCTCTTTCTCATTCTCACATAGAGGACACCTGATTGGTCCCTCATAACCCATCCTAGTAAACTGGTTTGTTGTTATAATTATCTATTGTAGGGCTATCCAGGCAAAAAGTCTAGCTTTAGGAAGGTGACTTTTATCTCGGCATAGGTTAAAGGGAATTTCTAATTTAGGTAGAAGTTGTTTGATAAGTATATTGTATCCATCCTCGGTGTTATAAGTGTCTGATTTGGACTCATCCCAAACTAATTTTTCCAAACCCTTGTTGAATGATACATTTATTTTCCTAAGGGTCTTTGTGTGGAGCTTTTGTTCATGTTCTGGAATGTTAGTGTTTTCTAGTGATTTCCATTGTCATCCTGATAGTGGGCCATTATTAGGGGATTCTATGTAATCTGCAACATATTGTTGGATTAGATATGGAAAGGTAAGTATTGAGAGGGGAGGGATGAATCAATACTATAAAACACTTTAAAACTATTTGAGATTTCTTTCTTAAACATTTACTAAATCCATAACTTTTGCATGCATCATATAAAACATATAAAAGATAACACATAACTCATAACACATTCATTTTGGTATTGTAGAAATTCTTGTGACGCATTCAAGGATGATGGATCTAATTAAGGACAGTCCAACCTTGTAGCCAATCAAGAACACAGCGGAATAACACAACACAATATTCTTCAAATCAAATTTTCCATTAACATGCCTGACTATAAGGCCTTTCGAGTTAGGGCCAATTACAAACAATAGTAATCCTGCAAGATCAACAAGATCCAATCCAACACCAGCTAGTTTAGTTTTGAGACAAATCAACAACTGATGGAAACCCTAAGGTATATATGAACTTGTGCTCGCAAGCCACCAATCAATCTCCTTGTCTCCAAGCATGTAAACCACTAGCTCTTCTATTACAACTATCAGAAATCAATCTGATCTGCTAGATCTTGCGGGATCCAAGATCTTTTCCACAACTTCACTTATCTGATTCCCTAGATCTACTTCCTAGAACTTCCAATCTGATGCCTAAAACATCTACCCAAACACCCTATAAATACTAATCATTAGCCACAAGTTGGCTGGATGAAACAATTAACTCCTACAAACAAATATTAAATGCAATACAGGTCGTCTCTTAAATAGCCTTACAAATATTAAATTCAATATGTTGGCCTCTAGATCCACATAGGAGAATCCAACAAAATCTACCAACAATAAATGCACCAAGTCGGCCAAGAAAATATTCAAGAACTCTAGTCGGTAAGCCAGAACTACTGAGAAATATAGGCATCACTAAGCACCAGCTCCACCGAGCACTAGAAGTCTCACTGAGTTCCTTCAGCGACTGAGCTTCCTTCAATAATTGAGACCATCGGTTAAAGCTGTAACCGAGTACCACCGAACCAAAATAGCACACCACCATGCAGATTTATCGAGTACCCTAGAATGCCCCTACATCAGACACCCCAAGTTTGAAAAGATGTTCATATGTGAGAAGAACATCTTTCGGGATTCAACACATAAACCTCGAACTGGTTCTTCACATACAAGTCCTCCAACTTTTCACTTTGCATACTCTTCCACTTTAGCTTCCTCTATCTTTTCAAGTCTTTCCTTGATAACACATAGGTTTGTTCTGTAAATTGATCATCCATACCTTCAGGATCTACCAACTCAACTCAGCTACCAATACTCAGACTTCTCCTTCCGAGTGTTGTATCCAGAAAAGGCATCAGGGAAAACTTCCTGTCATCCTTCTCAACAATAAAAACATTCTTGACACAATCATACACAGCTCTAAAATCATATTGCCAAGGTCTATCGAGCAATATATGACAACTATTCATCTCCACAATATCACATAACACAAGATCCTTATATTGGCCAATCTGAACATCAACAAAGCATTGTTCTCTTACTTCTAGCACATGATCATCTTGCAACCAGCCAATCCTATAAGAATGTGGATGTTTCATTCTATTCAAACCAAGTTTCTGAACCATGTCCTCAGCAACAAGGTTATCAGTACTACCACTATCAACAATCACATCACAAATTTTACCTCCAAACTTGCACCGAGTCCTGAACAAGTTACTCCTCTAACAAGGTTCCTCCTTTGTACTGAGAAATGTTTGTCGAACCAACAAGTTCTCAGATTCAGGTTCATTCTCAACATTTTCATTCACTACAGTAGTCCATCAGTCACCAAGCTTCTTCTGTGTACACTCAAAAGAATGGTGTCCTTCTTCACCACAGTTATAACAAGTACCCTTAAAGATAACTCTACCTGTCTTCTTCTTTGGTTCTACAGGTTTTTGTTCATCTTCTGTAGTCGGTTTATCCTTCATCGAGTGATCAATCTTCTCCTTCCCTCGGGGATTACCATGTTGTTTCCTCTTCAACTTATCTTCTACCTTCAGAGCATACTGATAAGCATCTTTGACTGAATCAATCTTTAGCATACCAAGCTCATCCTGAATATTGAATCTCAAACCATTCACATATCGAGCTACCTTTTCCTTATCAAGTTCTTTGTGTCTAGACCAAATAGTAAGCTTGTAGAACTCCTCGGTATAATCTTCAACAGTCAAATCCTTCTATTTCAGATTCTGTAGCTTCTTAAACAAGTCAAACTCATAGTCAGTAGGTATGAACTTAGCTTTCAACTTAGTCACCATCAACCTCCACCGATTGATCTTCATTTCACCTTCATCTTCTCTATCTCTTTGTAATTATTTCCACCAAAGAGAAGCATGTCCCTTCAACTTAGTCTGTGCCAATCTCACCCAAAGAGGATCTTCAATTTCTTCAAGCTCAAAGAAATCTTCTAATTCACCAATCTAGTCAATCAAGTTCTCAGGTTTCAAAGTACTAGAGAAAGTAGAAACTTCCATTCGGTAACTATTACTTAACCGAGCTCCAGATCTATGCAATCAAGTAGTTCTGTCTTCACCAGATCTATCCCTCTGGTCATCACCACTAGATCTAGCAGCTTCAAAGTCTTCAGTAGCTTCCTCATAACCATCTTTATTACCAACATTTTGAGGTACACCAACAACAACTCTCATGATCTCGGTGACCATGTCATTCTTCATCAACTCCATCCCAGATCTAAAATTAGATTTCACCTTCTCTGTAATCCTAGATTCAGTAGTATCACAGAGATCCACAGTCACTCTAGGGTCCAATCTTCTCAGAGGTGTCCTTAAAGATAAGAAAACCCTATGCAAAAAAACCTCCACTGACCACCTTGTGACAACCTCCAAGTTGTATGCAATTCAGATCGCAACCTTCCACCTGACACAAACAACTAGGCTAAGATTCCACAAGTTTAGTGCCACAGATCTGTAACCTAGATCATACAATCTCTTCACCCACAAGATCAACTTTGCAAGATCAGCCTTGCTAGGTCAACCTTCACTCAACAAGATCAACTCAACTCTAATACCACCCGACGCAATCAAGGATGGTGGATCCAATTAAGGACAGTCTAACCTTGCAGCCAATCAAGAACACAACTGAATAACACAACACAATATGCTTCAAATCAAATTTTCCATTAACATGCCCAATTGTAAGGCCTTCCAGGTTAGGGCCAATTACAAACATTAGTAATTCTGTAAGATCAACAAGATCCAATCTAACACTAGTTAGTTTAGTTCTAAGACAAATCAACAACTGATGGAAACCCTAAGGTAGATCTAAACTTGTGCTCGCAAGCCACCAAGTAATCTCCTTATCTCCAAGCATGAAAACCATTAGCTCTGCTATTACAACTATCATAAATCAATTTGATCTGCTAGATCTCACAAGATCCAAGATCTTTTCCACAACTTCACTTATCTGATTCCTCAGATCTACTTCCTGAAACTTCCAATCTGATGCCTAAAACATCTACCCAAACACCCTATAAATACTAATCATCAGCCACAAGTCGATTGGATGAAACAATTAACTCCTACAAACAAATATTAAATGTAATACAAGTCAGCTCTTAAATAGCCTTACAAATATTAAATTCAATATGTCTGCCTCCAAATCCACATGGGAGAATCCAAAAAAAGCTACCAACAATAAATGCACCAAGTCGGCCAAGAAAATCTTCAAGAACTCTAATCAGTAAGCCAAAACTACTGAGCACCAATGAAACAACCAACCAAGCCAAGCAACACTGAGCAACACATGCATCACCGAGCACTAGTTCCACCGAGCACCAAAAGTCTCACCGAGTTCCTTCAATGACCGAGCTTCCTTCAATAATTGAGACCATTGGTTAAAGCTACAACTGAGTACCACCGAACCAAAATAGCACACCACCATGTAGATTTACCGAGTACCCTAGAATGCCCCTGCATCACCTTGTTAGAGGATAAAAACTATGGTGGGGATGACACCCACAAAACTTCACTACTACAGTAAAAATTCTACTCAGTTAGAGCTACAATGTTAGTTATTTCTGAGAGCTTACCCTGTTAAGAGTATTAACCTGGTTAGCAGTCTTAAGACTATTAAGTCTACCTTGTAAGAGCATTTTACAATTCTAATCTAAGAACTGTACCTGGTAAAGGATTTACAATATAAGATCTATTAAGATCTGCTCGATTAAGAGACTTTTCAATTTTGATTACACTTTAATGAATAAAACAAAATTTTCTATTAAACTTGCATCAAGAATATGCATATCAAACTCTTTATGCTCAATAACTCATTACCTCATACTGTGCACTACTCACAATATCAATCCAGTGCTTAGTAGATTCAATTCTAAATCAACAATCACTTTCTTCTCTTTACTACTCTGTACTCAATGGTTTCTTTTCTCATCACCTTCTCTACAATCTTTGCTTCACACATGCAATCTTCCTTTGTGCATGCATACTAAATTTCACATTCTGATTCACTTAAATACAATTCTAGAAGTGGTGCTACATGTTATAGAATCATCTCTACAGGCGGTGCTAGCATTGGTTACTCCTCCAATGCATATATCATACTTTATTTTCATTGGAAGATCTCACCTTGTAATCATTTGTAATTATTATGTTAACATCTCCAATGCTCTAACATATAATCTCCTTGAGATTTGCAAACCATTTTTTATTTTATGTCAAGATTCAATGTATCAAAAGATTCTCCTTGTGTCGGCTTTCTATACTCGGTAACATGTTTTCCTCTAGCTCAGTAGTTGTCTCATCTTCTCAATTCGGTTTATGTTGTAGCTTGGTATAACTTGGTGCTTGGTTCAACCTTGCTTGGTGTCTAAACTTGCTTCGCCTTTACCAAAATTATGTGTTCTCTTCACTAACTTTACCGACTTGTCTTTCCTTCATTACCAAATGACTTTGATAAACATTATGACTTCCACATAACTAAAGACAACAAAATAACTCTTAGGAGTATCACATATTTCCCCCACAGAGCTTCCAGGGTCCTTTTGGTAGTACCCAGATTGTGATGGGTTCCTAGGACCTTATAGCCTTCCCATGACTCCTCCCAAAAGAATTTTTGCTTTCCCTCCCCTAGGTTCCAAGTTAGTTTACGCATAATAAGTCCTTTGCAGTCCATCATGAAATTCCAAAGTTTGGAACCCCTAGGGGGCTTAGCCATTCTAAATAGGGATGATGGTTCCATGCCTCTAAGATACTTGTATATAATTATCTTAACCCATCTTAGATCTAGGTTGGTATACATCCTCCATATAAGCTTAGCGTCTAAGGCTCTACTTTTCTCTCTAATGTTTTTAATCTCAAGCCCTCCTTCCTCTTTGGGACTACAATTTTTTTCCCAAGCTACTAGGGCCATTCTTTTTTCATCATCATTACCTTGCCAAAAGAATGATCTAGAAGCCTTATTAATCTCCTCTCTTTTTTCTATTGGTAAGTTTATACATGATAGTTGGTATATGGGTATAGAAGAGAGAACAAATTTCACCATCATAGCTTTCCCCACGAATGACATCCATTTGCCCTTCCATGATTTTGTTTTATTTTTTATTTTTAACTTTTGTAATGATGTGATCCCATAGTTCCTTGGATTTGTTTCCATTTTCTAGTGGAACACCTAAATATTTCCAAGGAATTTTTCATTTCTTTAAATTTAGAATATTGCTTATTTCCTTCTCAAAGTTAGGTCAGTATTGAAAAAGTATATCTCTAATTTAGCAGTATTGACCTCTTGTCCTAAGGCTTTGGTATAGGAGTCTAGGATGAATTTGAATGTCTTTGCTTCATCAATATTACCTTTACCACATAGCATGGTGTCATCTATAAATTTTTGGTGAGTTGTGGGATTTAGACTTGATGTAACTCTGATTCTTGAATTTTCCCTCCTTCCCCTGCTTTAGTGATTTTTCTTCCTAGTGCCTTGACCCTTACAATAAAGAGGGAAGGAGAAATGGGATATCCTTTTCTAAGCCCTCTAGATATACTGAAGAATCATTTTTGTCTTCCATTCACCACCTGAAAAAGATCTTGGGGCTCAAAATGCATTCAAAAATTAGTTTTATCCATTGTTTGGAAAACCCAAAGGATTCTAATCCTTTACATAGAAAGTGTCAGTCTACTTTATCATAGGCTTTGTTGATGTCAAGTTTACTCAACATGCTAGGGTTTTTATTTTTCTAGATGGAATGAATGGCTTCTTGGGCTATGATTACTCCATCATATATGGATCTTCTAGGGACAAACCATGTTTGTTCCTCACTTGTAATGTGAGGTATAAATTTTTGAATTATATTGGACATAGTCTTAGTTAATATTTTATATATAGTATTACATAATGAGATAGGCCTTAGATCACCAAAAATTTATGGCCTACCATTTTTTGTTACAAGTGTAAGAAATGGGTTATTCACTTCCCTTAGGAGGTTACCTGAGTTCCTTACCCCTTCTAATGCTTTTACTACTTCATCCCCTATGAAATACCAACACTTGTGGAAAAATATAGCCTAAAAACAATTTAGGCCTAGGGGCCTTATCAGACATCATTTGTTTGATTACCAATTCAATTTCATATTTAGAAAACCTAGCAGTAAGCATCTTATTTTGATCCTCTAATATAATCCTACGTATGTTTTGTAGGATTTTTTTGTTAGTGGGTCAAATTTGACCCTTCCTAGTTGTTCAAAATATTTTCAAAGTACCTAATTGCTTCATTTACAATCAATTTTGGATCCTCAATTAGAATGTTGTTGTTGTCCTTTATTTTAGTGATTCTATTAACATTTATGCAGATTTTAGTGTTGTTATGAAAAAAATTAGTATTCTTGTCACTTGCCTCTAGCCAGGTTTGCCTGGATTTTTGTCATGGAAAGATTTCCTCTTTTGCCAGTATGTCTTCATAATCAATTTCAGTTATTTTTCTTTCAGATATTTCTCAGAATGCATGCCATTAACAATCACCAGTTTATTCAGGTTTTCCAATTCCTTTTCAATCTTGAGTTTGATTCAAATATGTTGCCAAAGTAGTTTTCATTCCATGCTAGCAAGTTGATTTTGATAGATTTCATTATTGTTATAAGGTAATAGAGTTTAGACCTAGTAACTTGAGTCTCATTCCACCTCTTCTCCATAAGTTTGATGAGTTTTTCATCTTTTAGCCACATTTGTTCAAATTTGAAGGGGCATCTTCTGGACTGGGTGTCTTCTATAATACCAAGCTAGATTAGATAATGATCAGAACCCAAGTATGGTATTATCTATGCCATGAGATTGTAAGGAAAATTATCCCAATTATCTTTTAAGAATAATTTGTCCTACTTTTTAGTGATATTGCTAAAACCCATTCTTCTATTGTTCCATGTGAATCCATCTTGATTTGTTTTGATCTCTATAAGATTATTCATATTGACCCAATCTCTAAAGTCATATGCTGATTTAGATAAACCTATGGATCCCCCACATTTATCCTTAGGATCCAGGATAACATTGAAATCATCACCCACTATACAAGTATGATCTAGTATGTTGTTCATGAACAATTCTATCTCCCTCTAGACTACTTCTTCTAGTTTTGAGTAGGACCGTAAATATTAACTAAATTATATTGAAGGCTTCTTTTGATGCTTTTGACATACCCACTAATCTAGTTCTTTTTTGTGAATGTGATTAAGAATGAGACAATTTTTGGATTCCAAATGATCCCTAAGCCTCATGACGCCCCTTTCACAGGAGCTCCTACAATCTCCCATATTCCCAGTCTTTTATTTAGGGCTCCTACCTCATCCAAGTTCAATTTAGTTTCATGGATCAAACATATATTAGGTTTTGTAGGAGAGATGCAACATTTTAAATTTTTCTACTTGTTAGGGCCTTTAGACCCCTAACATTCCAAGTTATTACCTTCATGGCTTTGTGGGAAGGAACTTCCCCTTCCTTGCACTAAGTAGAGTTGTAATTTTAGTCTAATCATGTGCTAATAAATTTTAGGTGAGGTGGTGTGTAAGAATCTCTCTGAGCCCATACCCTGATTGAAAACAGTGGTCAATCAGTCAGCAAGTGAGATAACTTCTCACATCAAAATATCCTCATAAGGATTCACCATCCAGGCTTCCCAATGCACCTAGAGCCTCCAATATATCAAATATTCAAATAAGTCTTCCAACCTTGTTGCAACACCTTATAACATATCCACATGGCCAATATACCATGGTCCACCATCCCTCCAAGTCTGGTCAAGTGGTCTTCAACCCAACTCACACCATTAGCCTTCTAGGCTTGTAGCCTTCACCAGGATTCTCCAAACAACTCAAGAAACTATTGACTAATTTAGATACCCTTTTGGATTCTCTAAATCATACCCCAAACCCAAAGGTAGACTCTTTTGGACCATATACTAGATCCAATACCCTAGCAACCATAAACTAGGCCTAATTCCATCCCCATTACAAAGCAACTCATAAAGATATTCACTCCCCTACCTCCCAAACAACAAAAAATATTAAATAAGGTCTAAAAAAAAAATATT
Organism: Chamaecyparis obtusa; assembly: GCA_027943335.1. Classification (NCBI taxonomy): domain Eukaryota; kingdom Viridiplantae; phylum Streptophyta; class Pinopsida; order Cupressales; family Cupressaceae; genus Chamaecyparis; species Chamaecyparis obtusa. The sequence continues at coordinate 21,106 of BSBK01008706.1, forward strand.
ATCAAGGTTTTAAGGTCTCAACACCTAACCATTCTTCTAGCCATCAAACCCTTGTTTCTAGGGTCACTTATCTAGGTTCTACTAAAAAAGACCTTTGCAACTCTCTCCAAGAAAATCTAGTTGTTCTAACACATCAAGATGGATCCACACATCCATGATCCATCATAAAAATAAACTATCCTTAAGGGAATTCACTTCCCTAGTGACTGGTGCCAAGCCAGGCTCTCCTTCAATCAACAAATCCCATCAAATAGTAATCTCTCAAATACATTTATCCATATCCCCACACAAGAACATTACAATACAAGGATATGTTACATTGTTACACTCTCTCACCAATCACAGTGACCACAGGGGTGAGAGAGTTACATCATCTTAAAAGATTTCAATCCAACAATGTTGACTATACCCCAAAACCAGTCACTGTTCCAATACCAGTCAATTTGTTGTGCCTTGAATGCAATAAAAACATTGAAGTAGTTGCATGGAAATGTAGATAAAACATTAGCCAATGGTCTTACATTGTAGCCCAAATAAAATCATGTTTATCCAAGCATTGGAATTCACTATGAAAATGATTGTACCCATGGGTATATACTGGTTTGCAGAGAAATACTTTTGTTTATTGATTGTAAACCATTTGAAAATGGGTTTGCATCAACATCCTTATCTCTAAGCTCAAATAATTATTACCATAACTGATAGTAATGTTGAAGATTTATTATTTGATGGTGATGATGATGAAGACAGACCAAGATCAAAGGAATACATGATATTTGAAAGGTTAGATCAGTTATTTTCTTTCCATTGATGTCAAACAATTGATTTTTAGTTTATATTATGTTGCCATATCATTCGGTATATGATATAAGTTGAATGAGTTAAGAAGAAGAAGAAATGAGATGTTGTGAAGTTGAAGAACTTAAATGGGAAACTGATACAAATCAAACAATGATTAGGTTATGTTGATATAGTTTTTTTCTACCTAACATATGATTATATTAAGTTGGTAAAGCAAGGTAATGAAGATTTGTCAAGTTAGTAAACAAAAGTGTTTTGGCTACCGAGCAGGAAATGTCAGTCGGTAAAAGTAAAAGGTAAAAATAAAGTAATTTGGTAAAGGAAAAGGAACTCAAGGCACCAAACAAAAAATAAAGGTTTAAGCACTGAGAAAAGTTAATCAAAATACAGACAAAGGACACCGAGCAAGGAATAATAATTAAATATAAGGATTGGAATGACATTTAATGATTAGCTATGATGAGCTGGATGGTCATGATGACAAGGAAAGTTAGTTACAAAGATCTGCGGACATGAAAATTCAAAGTGAAGATCTGTGAATTAGATCTAAATGGTTAAAGTAGAAGGAACAAGTTTCAAGAAAGTTCAAGTTCCTAGGTGAAAATAAAATGTGTTACTGAGATCTAGATTCAAGGTATAATAAATTAGACAGTTAAGATTGATTAAAGAAAAATGTAATAGAGGATATTAAGAGGTAAAATTTGTCTATATAAAGGATGGATTTGTATGAAAAAATGGTCAGAAAATCAAAGAGTTGAAGAATCACCGACTGAAGTAGTGAAGAAGGAACAACGATATTCCAAGTGGGAAAGAAGGATCTGATGAAGTGTTGAAGCCAATGGAAAGTGAAGAATTGAAGTGAAGATAGAAGAGTGCACAAAGGATCTAGTTATGCAAAGATAGTTGCAAATCTACATGTCAAAATATTTATTGTTGCTTACTAGCATTTGTAATAGAGAAATATCTTAATAGAGTGGACTTAATAGCCTTATTGTAAAATCCTTGAAAAAGATAACATTCTAAAGAGTGTTTGAAGTCATCTAACTAGACCACTCCTAATAGGGTGAAGATCCTAAAAAATCTCAGGTAAATCACTTGACTGGGTCACACCTAATAGTGTGTATTGTAATCTTTAACATGATTGGCTCTTAATCGGGCGTACTTCAAAAGACTATTTTCTTAGTGGGTGACAATTCCCATAGTGGTTTTTCCCAAAGGTGGGTTTCCACATTAAATGCTAGTGTTACATGTGATGAATGATTTATTAATTGTTAAAGTTTATTTACTATTATCAATAAATAGTGAAGTTTATTTTACCGAGTTGTCACCAAGTTAATCAAAGAAATTTTTTTAGGTATTTGGAATCAAGGATTGTTGATTCACCCCCCCCACCCCCCCTAATCTAACAATTGGTATGAGAGATAATTACTTTGAAGAGATAAGTCTAAAAGACTTGAGTAAAAGATCCAAAAATGTATAGAAGAGAAATACCTAAGTTGAAAAAGGAAAGTTTCTCTACATGGAAAAGCAAGATGAGATTGTATCTATCTAGGATTGGAGAATCTGCACCAAATCTTCTAGATAATGACTACACTCCACCACCTCCTAGACCTATGCAATTGATCAGATGAGAGAAAATAAGGAACACAACTCAGTTATGATAGAGATTGCTTCTTTCCTCATCGATGTTGAATTCAATGATGTTAAGGACTATGTTAATTCAAGAGAGATGTGGGGTAGGCTTACAGTTATATATGGAGGAGATCAACATGTTAAAAAATATAAGGTTGATAGTCTCACAGGAAAGTATGATGAAATGAGAATGAAGGATGAAGAGAATATCACACAATATAGTAGCATAATCAAGGAAGTTGTGAGTGCCATCAAAGGTGCTGGTGGAACTTTGACTAATGAAGAAGTGGTAAGTAAAATATTGAGAACTCTTACTTCTAAGTATACTATTAGAGTATTTGCTATTTAGGAATAGAGATCTATACCAAACAATGTTGTTATCCTTAAAGCCCTAATCGGTAAGATGACTGCATTTGAGCTATGTAATTATGATAATAGTCTACCAACCATTGAAACTACATTCAAGTCATCTCTAAGCATTGGTACATCAAGAAAAGAAAAATATATTCACAGTAGTTCATATGGAAATGAATATGATAGTATTCTAATTAAAGAAAAAGAACAAGAAGAATTGGAATCACTTCTGGCTAAAAGACTACCAAGAGGTAAAGGAAAGTAAAAAGGCAAATTACCTCTGAAATATTTTAACTACAATAAGATTGACCATATTGCATCTAGATGTCCTGATAATGACAACAATGATAAGAATGACAAGAGAGACAACTGACATTGAAGATTTAGAGATTACAAGGATAAAGGTATGAAGTCTTGCTACCTAGCTGAGGAAGGTGTAATTGATGATGAATCTGATTATATTGAAGAAGGATATGAAGTTGTCTATGTTTCTATAAAGGAAGACTCGAATGAAGAAAAGCGTGAAGATAAAAAAGAACTTATTTCTCATGTAAGTAAAACTGACCCATGGATTATTGATAGTGGATGTTCACATCATATCACTGGTGATATTGACATGTTTGAGAAATTAGAAGAGTATGATGGAGGATTTGTCAGATTTGGCAATGATGGTCCATGTCCTATGAAAGGTAAATGATCCATTGTATTGAATGAGAAGATGAAATGTAATGATGCATATTGGGTTAAAGGACTAAACTAAAATCTATTGAGTAAAACAAAACAATACTGGCCACTGTCTGGAATTTCAAAATAGAAAGGTGAAGATTTATGGTACTGATGGAGATCTTATTGGAACTGGGGAACAATCTAAAGGTAATTTATTTTATCTTGATACTACTGCAAAGAGTTTCTTGATTGTAAAAATTGAAGATGTATGGCTATGACATAAGAGACTATGTCATGTGAATTTTAATAACATGGTTAAGGTAAGTAAAAATAATAGAGTCAGAGGTCTATCGAAATTAAGAAAACTTGATAAAGTGATGTGCAAAGAATGTCAAATTGGTAAGATGAATAAGTTAATATTCTTAAGTAAATCTTACTCTACCAATAGTATTTTGGAATTAGTTCACACTGACCTTTGTGGTCCTATGAGAGTTCAAAGCTATTATGGAGATCGGTATTTTATTTTGTTTATTGATGATTATTTAAGAATGGTGTATGTTATGTTTTTAAAAGAGAAGTTTGATGCATTCCAAATGTTCAAGTGGTATAAAGTTAGAGTTGAAAAGGAAACAGGTAAACTATCAGAGCCATGTTCAACCTTAGGAACCTTAACCACCACATTTGACATTTGAACTTCTTTGCTTGTGTAGGATGCCAGTAGTTACACGACAGGCCCGTGGACGCGGGCGAGGTCGGGGGAGGGGCCGTAGGCGTGCTCCCTCCGTTCAGGAAGAGGAGATTGAGATTCTGATAGGGAATCAAGATCCCCTCCCGAACCACCACCAGATCCCAACCGGGAATTATTGACAGCTTTTCAGACCTTGGCCGGTATTATCCTAGACAGACTACCTCCGTTCGGTCACCAGCAGGATCATGGTTTAGAGAATGAGACTAGAGAACGGAGTAGGAGCCCTTCCAGAAGGGAAGAGGGTCAAGCAGAGTCAGTACATGGTCCAGAGCCACCACCTAGGATTGAGGGTCACACACCAACTTCAAGCACAGGAGATGCTATCAGAGAGTTGATGCGCCTTAGTCCACCTACTTTTGAGGGATCTACAGATGGTATGGAGGCAGAGTCATGGCTTCATAGCCTAGGTAGATGTTTTGGGTTGCGTGCCTATGATAGCAATGTCAAGGCCCGCTTTGCTATTCACTTACTGAGAGTTGGAGCCTCTTCATGGTGGGAACATGAGCAGTTTAAGGGACACTTGGACCTCAATACATTGACTTGGGAGACTTTCTTAGAGCTCTTCAAGGCCAGGTACCTATCGGAGCAGTTTCGCCAGAAGCGTATTGATGAGTTTCATAGCCTTCAGCAGAGGGGACTTTCAATGGCCCAGTATGACGGCAAGTTCATTGATTTACTCCCGTATGTGGAGTACATGAGAGATGAGAAAGTGCAGGTTAACCAGTTTATCAGTGGTTTGAACCACAACATTGCAAGCATGGTACGTATATTACCTCCCAGAGATCTTCGGTATACAGTTGACAGGGCTAAGGTAGCCAAAGAGGTTGTTAGAGGATCATCTGATTCTCAGGATCGGTTTCAGTTCAACAATTCCACATCACAGGGTTCTGGTTTTCAGAGGAACAGATGGAAGAAGAATAATAGGTATTCTTCTGGGTCTTTCCAAACCCCTCAGCAGACACAGCAGGAGCAGCCTCAGCAGCAGGGTCGACAAGACCATAGGCAGAAAGGATCTCAGGGACATCAGGGCAATAAGCCCAAGCAGTCACAGGGTCAGGGACAGAAGAGGGATCATAGGTCAGACACACCTTATACACCTTCTGTCGGGACTCAGCAGTCCTCTAGAGGTGGTTTTACCGGATCTACCAGAGGAGGTGGATCACAGTTCAGCAGGCCACAGGGGACACAGGTATTTGTGCGAGGACCTTGCTACAATTGTGGAGGCATGGGTCATATTGCTAGAGATTGTCCATAGGGCAGCGGACAGAGAGCAGCCAGATCAGAGCCCACTATGGGGGACTTAGGTAGGTCCCATAGAGTATTTGCAGCGGTGGATAACCGCCAGGCTGAGCACCAGGCCACTATGATTGAGTCAGCAGGTATGATTTGAGGATGCAGTATTTCTATTTTTTTTGACTCAGGAGCCACCGACTCCTTTATATCTCCCTTTATAGTGGAGCGTTGCGGGCTAGTGGCATCTAGGCAGAATGATAGCTGGGAAGTTGAGTTGGCTTCCGGTTCTAGGGTATCAGTCACCTCCTTGGTTAGAGATTGCCAGATTCAGATTGGGGAGTTGACCACTTCCACAAACCTTAGGATTACCCCTTTGGGATCATATGATGTAGTACTTGGCATGGATTGGCTATATGCCCACAGAGCCAAGCTAGATTGCCGCCAGAAGAAGATAGAATGTTTGGATGATGACGGCTTTACTACAGTTATTTCAGGGGTTCAGAGACCAGTATCTCTTCGCATGATATCCGCTATGTAACTTAAGCGGTGTATGCGGAAAGGTTGTCAGTTATTTGCTATCTCTATCAATGATAGAGGGGATGAGGACGAGAGTGAGACTTCTCTTGATGACCATCCCATCCTCCAGGAATTCGTAGATGTTTTTCCGTCAGAGTTACCTGGTATGCCTCCTCGCAGAGCAGTTGACTTTCACATAGACCTTGTGCCAGGAGCTGAGCTAGTATCTAGAGCGCCCTATAGGATGACCACGAATGAGCTTAATGAGCTCAAGATTCAGCTTGAGGAGTTGCTTGAGAAGGGACACATTCATCCTAGTGTTTCTCCTTGGGGTGCGCCAGTGATCTTCGTTAAGAAGAAAGATGGGTCACTTAGGTTGTGCATGGATTACCGACAGTTGAACAAGGTTACCATTAAGAATCGGTATCCACTACCTAGAATTGATGACTTGTTTGATCAGTTGCAGGGTGCTCGAGTATTCTCCAAGATAGATCTTAAGTCTGGGTACCATCAGTTGCGGATAGTAGATAGTGACATTCATAAGACCGCATTTCGCACTAGGTACGGCCACTATGAGTTTACAGTGGTACCTTTCGGTCTTACGAATGCCCCAGCTGTGTTCATGAGCCTTTCAAATGGTGTATTCCGAACCTTCTTAGATAAGTTTGTTATTATCTTCCTAGATGACATCCTGATTTATTCTAAAGATGAGAAGGAGCACGAAGAGCACCTGAGATAGGTTTTGCAGTGTTTGAGAGATAATCAGTTGTTTGGCAGCTTGTTGAAGTGTTCCTTCTTCAGAAGAGAGGTTAAGTATTTGGGGCATGTCATATCTGGTGATGGGATCTCAGTAGACCCATCAAAGATTGAGGCCATTATGAATTGGCCAGCACCTACCACAGTGACTGAGGTCAGAAGTTTCATGGGACTTGCCAGTTATTACAGACATTTCGTTGAAGGATTTTCTAGAGTGGCACATCCTATCACTTCCCTTCAATGAAAGGGGAAGAAGTTCGAGTGGACAGAGAAGTGTGAGAGGGCTTTTCAGGAGCTCAAGCGAGCTCTCACCAGTGCACCGATTCTTGCAGTGCCAGATCCTTCAGCAGAATTTGTTGTGTGCACAGATGCTTCACTTGATGGATTAGGGGCAGTCCTGATGCAGGAAGGGCGAGCCATTGCTTACGAGTCTAGGAAGCTTAAGACTCATGAGCTCAATTATCCCACACACAATTTAGAGCTTGCAGCAGTGGTACATGCCTTAGTACGATGGCGTCACTTCCTCTTAGGTCACCGTTTTGAACTTCATTCAGACCATCAGAGTCTTCAGTATATATTCACCCAGCCGAACCTTAATGCTCGGCAGAGGCGATGGATGGAGTTCTTGTGTGAGTATGACTTTGATGTCCACTACATCAAGGGGAAGGAGAACGTGGTTGCAGATGCCTTGAGCAGGAGACGACATGATATCTATTCTATGACTACAGGCACAGATTTGAGAGGTCGAATCCTCCATCATCTTCAGGAAGATGAGTGGTATTCTGAGGTATGTGAGATGATTCAGTCTTAGAGACCCTTGGAAGGGAAGTATGTTGGTTATACCTTAGAGTTCGATGGACTTTTACGACATCGTGACCATATCTATGTACCTTCTACCGGAGATCTGCGTGCTTTCATTATACTAGAGGCTCACAGAGCACCTTATGCAGCACATCCTGGGGTTAAGAAGCTACATGCAGATTTGAGGCAACTGTATCATTGGCCTGGCATGAGATTGTAGATTGCTGAGATAGTGGCCAGGTGTCTTGAGTGTCAACGGGTTAAGGTGGAGCACCGCCATCCTGGTGGACTCCTGCAGCCGCATGAGATTCCAGTATGGAAGTGGGAGGTTATATCCATGGATTTTATAGTTGGCCTTCCGATGTCTTCCCGACGCCATGATGCTATTATGGTGACAGTGGACCGGTTGACTAAGGTAGCCCACTTTTCTCCAGTTCGTACTACCTTCACAGCACCTGAAGTAGCCCAGGTGTTCTTACGAGATATTGTCAGACTTCATGGCATACCTCATAAGATCATCTCGGATAGAGATTCTCTTTTCACTTCATCATTTTGGAGAGAGCTTCAGGCAGCATTGGGCACTAGGCTCAATTTCAGTATAGCCTATCACCCTGCGACAGATGGGCAGACCGAGAGGGTCAATCAGGTTTTAGAGGACATGCTTCGCATGTATGTTATGGATCATCAGACCAGGTGGGAGGAGTACCTTCATCTTGTGGAGTTTGCCTATAACAATGGGCATCATACATCATTGGGAATGCCTCCTTTCCAGGCATTATATGGTAGACCTTGCAGGACCCCACTGAGTTGGGATAGGATCAAGGACAGAGTTTCTATTGGTCCTGAGTTAGTTTGAGATATGGAGCAGCAGGTCACCCTGATGAGGCAGCGTCTCTTAGAGGCTCAGGATAGACAGAAGAAGTATGCAGATGCGAAGAGGATTGACCGAGCATACCTTGTGGGAGATAGAGTATTCTTGAGAGTGCGACCGCACAAGAGTCCAATCCGTTTTGGAAAGGGCTCTAAGCTCGCACCTCATTTTGTTGGTCCATTTGAGATCCTAGAGAGGATAGGGCCCGTTGCTTATCGTCTAGCCTTGCCACCTAGCCTATCACGCATCCACGATGTGTTCCATGTATCGGTTTTGCGAAAGTATATCTATGATGAGTCTCATATTATTGACTGGGATGCCTTGCAGGTGGAGTCAGATGGCCAGCTGGCACTAGAGCCCATTCGCATTTTGGCTCGATGGACATTGGTACTTTGAGGTAGAATGCTGGACCAAGTTAGGGTCCAGTGGGATTGCTATGATGAGGTCACAGCCTCATGGGAGGATGCAGCTCAGATGAGGGCCCAGTATCCGCACCTCTTTGATGAACTCCAGGAGGATGTTCATACCTAGAGGGGGTGGATGTGAGGCCCACCTTCGGCCCACATAGTGATCCTGTGTTATGCATATCAGCCTATCTTTTTTATTATGTTTCTTTCAGAGATACTTGGACTCTGTCGACTACTGTTATATTATGTTTGACTCGTTGGACTGTTCTTTTGATGATTCTACATATGGGATCCATGATGTGTAGATTTGGTTTATGTTTTTATATGATGTTTTGTGAACCTGATGATCTTGATGATATTTAAATTACGTTATGGAATTTCATTTGAATTATGCAATCAAATCATGAATATTACATGCAATTGAAGTATGAGTTGAATTATGCAATTGAATGATTAATTTTCCCTATATCATATATGGTTATTTTAATGGTTTTCTTTCTTGAATTACTGATGCTGCATTTAGGTATTGCAGGTGGAAGGACCATGGAAACACATTCGGGGAAATCACATTGAACGTAGGGTAACCAGTTAAACCAAGGCCCCGTCTATTAAGAGACCTGAGGCCTCGTTGTTAAGTATTTATATTCATAACAGTAATTTGAATGATTGTGTGTTTTAATGTTGTGACATTGGACGTACCTTTCGTGAAATGTTATTTTGTAAAGTCTCACTTGACACTAATGTTAAATGTTATCAAGGTACGTCGTGTGTTGTGTGAGAGCACTTGCTAGGAGTTTTAGGGAAATCTTAGCACACCTTTTTGCCATAGGAACCATAATGCAGTTTCCATTCCCCATTTCTGATCTTTTTCCTCGACATGAGTTTAGAGGGTTAATAGTGGCCTTAGGAGATAGTTTTATGCTAAATTTGTTAACCCATTCAATGTACCCATGGGTTAGGGGTATTTTCACCTTTTTAGAAGCCTAAAATTGACTTTATGACCCTTTTAAAATTTCATATTCTATCTTGAGCGAAAATTGCAACTTGCTTGATTGAACCTTATTTATGAGGTTAGGTGTGGAAGCCCTATTTAGAGGAATTTTTGGCTAAGGATGATTCATTCACCCATTCTCTATTTTTAGAGAGTTTCCAGAAAGCTAGAGGAGAAAGCTTGAAGCTTGGATTAGGGCTCAACAAAATTCTTCCATAGCTTTGGACTTGAGGTAGGAAATCATGTGCTCTCTCTGTTTTTATGAGTTGTTTGTAATTGTGATCATGTTCTTGGCTTCCCATGGTTGGTCATGGTGGTAGCTTGCATTGTTTTGTGTTGTGTTTTAAGCTCCCCATGGTTGGTCATGGTGAGAGCAAGCTTGCAAATGTGTTTTTTTCATGTAATTGGATTTTGGGTTGTTTACTCTTAGATTCACTCACCCTTGGGAGGGAAGAGAAATCAAGAGGGGGTGTGGGAATGGAGGCAACTCCATGTGTAGAGTCTCCTCCATGTGTGGGGAAAGATGAACTTGGGTGAGTGATTTTCCCCAAGAAACCTTGCATTTAGCCTTTGTGGCAATGGGGGTATAAGGAGGGAAAATTGGCCATGTGTGCCTTGTATGTATTTGAGAAATATGGGTCCATGTGTGGCCTTGTTTTATTATGCAATGGTTATCTCCATGGTTTTGTCTACCCACACCCTACAAAGGAAATTCATGGAAATTCCTTAGTTTTCTTCTTGAGGGAATTTGGGATTTTTACCAATGTTTATAATCTTGTTGTGTTTGTGTGTGTATGATTGTATCCTGTTCATTGTGTTCTCCCCAAGCTCGGGGGTGGTCTCATGAGAGGCCTTGGATGGGAGGAGAGCTCCCATGGTCTTTTCCTTGCCTTGTTTTTACTTGCAGAAATTGAAGTCAGGATGTATGAAGATGAAGATGTTAGAAATTCTTGCCTTGATGTTTTTGAATGAGGAAATCACTCCATGATTTGGATGCTTTGTTGTAAATTTTATATGATGTAATTCTTCTTTCTTTGGAGCACTTGTAAATTTGTAAATTTGGAAAGGAAAATAAGAAAGATAAGCATGTTGCTATAATGATCTTTCACTGTAAAGATTGATGTATTTAGTAGATGTATTTATTATGATACTCATGTAAAGGAAAGCAAGCATCATTTTGAATATTGCAATGTTATTTTAAAATTTAGGATGATGTAAATTTCAATGGAAATATAGATAATGAAAAGTTATGTAATTCATATTATGGAAAGATGAATACTTGCTTGTCTCATAAAAGACCTTAATCTCTCTCTACCATTGAAATTACTCTCTTTATCATTGCAATGAGTTCTTCAAGTTGATAGAATTATATGTTGAATAGTTATCATTAAGATCACTTATTTGAATGAAATAGGAATATTGTAGTTTCTATTAGATGTTTTTAATTGTCTAAGAACATTGGAAATAAACTCTGTATAAATGTTTTATATCACTCTTTTAGTTCTATAAGATGGTGATGAAACAGCTATGAAATATGAATGAATTGTTAATATTAGATTTACAATTAAACTATGATACTCATGAATGAAATACTATCTAATTTCAATATCCTAAACTCCACATTCCACTTAAGAAACCATCTAATTCTCAATACTATAATATCATAAGTTTTCAAAAAAAAATGACATAGAGGTGCTAAAAAAAAATAGCACTCTACAGCAAACTTAAAGAGAGCAAAATGCTCTCTGGATTTTGTATGGGAAAGAATTCCCATACAAAAATCCATCCACAGTCATATTTTATTTTAAAACATGACACCTCATTGTATAGCTAATATTATAACAAATTAAATAACTAGTAAAATATCTAAACTAATATCTAATCACTCATTACCTCTTACCAACTTAATACTACCCTTACCTTATTAATTCCTCTCCCCTTTCTAGGCGCAGGTGTGTCAAGCAAAGTCAATGTTTTTAATTGATAAATAATACCTATGGACAATGGAGTGTCCTTGCTAAATTAAATTCTCATCCACTCTCCTTCCCAAAACCCACGCAGGAGTTGGAGGCTTTCCTATATAAAATAAACAAAAAAAAAAAAAATCTCTTAAACCTGCACCCCTAAACTCACGCTAGACTCTTTGAATAAAGAGAAGACATGTAAAAAGAAAGGGCTTAGTACATGGAGGGTACGTGGCCCAAGGAGATCGTTAGGCTTGTCCTTGTATTGTTTGCAGAACCTCAGAAGCCCCTCCTTGACTTGCGCTCCCTTAGGGGAATTGTTCAAAACAACATTGAATGCATTTCATCATTCCTCCATGCGTACTCCAAGGTCATTAATCTTGGGAGATAGTTGTTTGATGTGATAGAAGTGGCCATTCCTTGGGGCACGTAGGTGGAGAGAGTAGAAAAGGTTAGTTTGATAGGATGTTTAGTGTAGTGATAAGGTATTTTAGTATGTAGTTAGTTTATAATTAGTTTGTTAATAAAGTTAGTTTAGTGGTTAATTAAGTTTGCTAGTTAAAAGGTGTTTTATGTTATTTTGCATATATGGTTTATCATTAATATAAATAGATGTTATGTTGCCTTGTAATTTTTATATATTAATTTGTTAATGTTATTAAGTTCAATGATGTAAATATTAGAACATGTTATGTTTTATAGGTTAATATATTATAATTTATTAATTAATTAATAATTATATTAATTAATTAATATTTTATAATTATTAATATTCCTCTAGCATCCTTTATAGACAACATTGTCGAGGTTGTTCACCTGATTCATTGTAACCTCGTCGTTGAACTCATTAACCCGCATCATGATCGTAGGAACTTTATCACTTTTAAAAAAATTTGTTGGTTGTGTTTTGACCCAACTTTTGGGCATCACATAAACAACTGAAATTATTAAGATCAGATAGAGGAGGTGAATTTATCTCTGATGAATTTACTCTCTTCTACAATGAAAATGGCATCAAAAGACAAGTATCTACATCGAGGACTCCACAACAAAATGGTATAGATGAGAGAAGGAATAGATCTATAGTTGACTATGCTAGAACATTGTTGATTGACAAAAAGGTTGCACAAACATTTTGGAGAGAAGCCATAAGTATTGTTTTCTACACACTCAACCGAGTATAGTTGAAGAAAGGAACCGACAAGACACCCTACTCTGGTATTATCACACATCAAATGTAAGTTACTTTAAAAAATTTGGAAGTAGGTGTTACATACTAAAAGATTCTAAAATTGGAAAGTTTGACTCAAAAGGAGATGAAGGTATATTCCTTGGTTATTCATCAAAGAGAAAATCATATAAATGTTTGATCAAGGCTACTAACAAAATTGTTGAAAGTGCAAATGTGAGGATTGATGAATTTGCAGAAAAGAATGAAAAGGATAACAATAAGGAACCTGAGGTTTACAAAAGATTTGTTTATGTACAGGAAGGTAATTCAGTTGATATAATCGAGCTGTAACAAGAAGGAACCGATGAGCAAGTTGATCCTCCACTGAGAGATGAAAACATTAATGAATAGTCTACCAAGCATGTATTAGCAAAATATGTGAGAAGACATCACTCACTGAGCAGAATTATTGGAGACAAGAATGCAGGAATCATGACAAGAAGTAAGTTGAAGGATAACACATATTTGATTTCTGAATTTGAGACAATATTAGTTAAGGATGTAGTAGGAAATGAAGATTGGATGAATGATATGAAAGAGGAAATTGATCACATTGAAAATAATAACACTTGGTCACTGGTACCGAGACCTAAGGATAAGAATGTGATTGGAACAAAGTGGATTTTCAGAAATAAACTCAATGAGAAAGGAGATGTGATCATAAATAAAGCAAGATTAGTCTGCAAAGGGTATGCACAAGAAGAAGGTATTGACTATGGTGAAACTTTTTCCCCTATTGCTAGATTAGAAGTTGTAAGAATATTACTTGCATATGCTTCCTATAAAGGATTTGAAGTCTATTAGATGGATGTTAAGTCTGCATTTCTGAATGGAATTCTTCAAGAAGAAGTATACATTGAACAACCTGAAGGATTTGTTCAGAATTATGATAAGGATATGGTCTCCAAGCTACAAAAAACACTCTATGGATTGAAGCAAGCACACCGAACATGGTATGAAAGGCTACACCCTTATTTAGTCAATATTGGATTTCAAAGGACTAGTGATAACAACAATTTATATTTGAAATGTGACAGTACTGATAAAATTATGATTGCTGAGATATTTGTTGATGACATTATATTTGGTGGAAATGAGATAATGCATAAATCATTTTCTGAGGAAATAAGAAAGGAATTTGAGATGTCTATGATTGGAGAGATTAAATTATATATTGGACTTCAAATTCAACAAGTGAAGGAAGGGATCTACATAACACAGTCTAAGTATATCAAGGAGATCCTAAAGACATTCAATATGGAAGAATCTAAACCAGTTGGAACACCAATGGTTACTGGTTGTAAATTGTCAAAGGAAGATGACACTAAAGAAGTGAATGAGACACTTTACTGATCCATGATTGGTAAACTATAGTATGTTATTGTTGATGTTCTATAGCTTCTGTCGGACAAACACTATGAGTTAATACTAGTAAAGATATGTATATATATATATAGTATATATGAGATGTATATATATATATATATATATATATATATATATATATATATATATATATATATATATATATATATATATATATATATACACACACACACACACACACACACACACACACACACAAATATTATTATTATGTAAATATTAGAGAAATTAATATAATACTCAAGAGATATTATATATATATAATATAATTGTCATTGTATTAATTACATAATAATGAATAGACATGTCCCATGAAGGGACATGTCTCTTCTTGGCTCATTCTCAATAAAAATGCAAGAGATTGTTGCATTTGGAAAAAACATACAATGAGATAGTGCAATTACATTTTCAATGATCCTAAAACCTTAACATGGTATCAGAGCCAAGTTGCAAATGTAAGAGAGTAGTTTGTTGATGGTGAATGTGTGACTGTCCCAGAAAATATAGTCTCAGTATGAGGACCATATCGCACAAATGCACCGTTGGATTTTGCTAAATTTTGGATATGTTGGTGATAAAAAAATTTAGAATAATCTCACCAGAGAGATTGGAGTGAAAATGTGAGGTTAAAAAGTTATGACCAACTATGTACGGGTCTATGCAAAAAATCTGTAAAAGAGTGAGGTTCCTTCTTTAAAAGCCTAACCGCTTGAAGGGAGATCTGATCATATTGAAGGTGGTCATAGTGTATAGAACCTTTGAATATTCATGATAGTTCATGTGAAGAATTATGGTAATGTTCAAGAATGGTCATCATTTTGTGATTTTTCATGATATTTTCTATATGGGCTCACCTTATAGAATAAAATACTTGAAATTTATAAAAGATAAGTATTTCATGTTTTATTAATGCACATAATTTTTGAGTTTGTAATTCATGCTATACTATTGGTTAGTAAAATATCGTATGCTTCTATCATTGGTATTTTCGGTCAAGATAGTTTAGTGAGCTATTTGTAATCTCTCTCACATACCTTCTGGATAGAAGCACAAGATAATTGCATTCAAGGGAGAAAGAACTTGATGCTTGCAAATGAATTGATGATTGAGACTAGATGTAAAGGGAGTCTAACATTTCAAAAGAGGTCAAGCAGTTGATAAACTTGAGCTTCAGAGGGAGAAGATGCTTCAGTCAACTTGTGATAATCTTGATCATATTGATTGAGAGGGAGTTCATTATTGAAGGTGAAACACTTATGAGGTAAACTTGATATTTGATTATTATAGTAATGAATCATGAATTTTTTTAATGGGCCTTCCCCTATGTAAATCATGAGGAGGTGATGACTTCCAAATGACTATCACTTGTATTTGCAGAAGTTATTAGAAGGTGATGATCTTACAATAACTTAAATCATGATATACATTATTTATAATGTTGAAGCAGATCATGGTGGATTAAATCAACAACTAAGTGTTATATTTCATTAAATTTATGGTATATGAGTTGTTTGTATAGATATTGTAATCACCTAAAATTGGACAAGATAAATCAAGTGAACAATCAAGGCGAAAATCAGATCAATTGAATCAAATCAAAATTCAAATCAAGTCATAATTTAATTTAATTAAAAATCAAAAGGCATAAATTCAACTTAAATCAAATAAAGCATGATAAATCAATCAATTATGTAATTAATCTAATTAATTACATAGTTCATTTAAATCAAATCAACCCATTCAAGGGGTACACATGGCTAAATATATTAATTAAATTCAATTAATTAAATCTTATTTTCCTCCAACCACCGAATGGGAGAAAATCCATCAACCAATAGGATTTAAGGATTGAGCTCACATGGATCAAGCCTAAATCAAATCTCAATCACTCACTTGGAGAATGCATCTTGTCCACTCATTTTGTCCTTTGGTCCCAAGCTTTGAGGACAAAATATTTAAATGGTCTCCAAAGGTGGAACCATAGACTTAACCCTCACCTAATCATGATCAAATCAACCACACCCCCTACCCTTGCCAAAATCTATAAAAGAAAGGCATAATTCAATCAATATTCATCCACAAATTTGAGAATAGCATCAAACCTCTTGCAATTTATAGCTAGAAAGGCAAATTTAGGACTAATTAAGGCTAATTTCATTTGGAATTGAGCTTCTTAGTTGATTTATCATTCATTCTCATTTTAGGAGTGTCACCAATGGAAGTTTGTTGAGAGATTTGCATTAGCATCCCTAAATAGAGATCCATAGAGTGCTTAATTGTCATTTATTTGCTTAAATAGCTTACTCTTTGTGGTAATTTAGTTGATTTATTCATTTATTTACAATACTAAACCTATGAAGGTTCTTTCCTTAGCACACAAAATGGCGCCCACCATGGGGCATTAGGCCTCATAAATTTTTAAATTCGGAGAAGTTGATTTTTTCTAGCAAATATTGTTTTTACTCTCTATTTTACAGGCTTTTCAGCGCATTTGAGACATTCTCCAGCATGTACACCAGATTCTCCAGCACGTATGAGGTCTGAAACAACGCTTCTACGGCAAATTTTTGCACCTTTACGTGGAGTTATAGCACATTTGACTCTTATTTTTGTCTTCTTTCTTTTAGCGCGTACACCCTGACTCTCCAGCACATTCAATTTATTCTCCAGCGCATTCAATACTTTCTATCAACGCCTTTTCTTAGTTTATTAGTGCATTTAATTTATGTTCTAGCGCGTTTAATAATTTTCTGCAGCGCATTTGATTTGTTTAACAATGCTTTCAATCATTTTAATAGTGCATTTAATAGATTCTACTGTGCATTCAAATAAATTGAAAATTTACAGAATTTAACTTGCGGAAAATGATTTCTCTGTGTCTGCAGGATGACTGATTATAAAAAAACAAAAAAAACCAAAGACCAGATTTAACAATGAGGAGAAGGCTTTGACTGAAAAGATCAAAGAGGAGAACATTACACACATCAAGCTGATTTTGGAGGATTCTCAACATGAAAGTGAGGTATATGAACAATACTTAAAAGTTTTAGAAGCTTATAAATCAAAGTTCATCTCATTAAATTGGATTTACTTGCCTTAATAATATCAGATTTCCACAATCCATTTTTAAATGCATGTGTTTTTCTGGATTAGATTGTGTGTGTTTTTAGCATCAATGTTTTGGATCACACTCTGTGATCCATCATCAGGAAAAGGGAGTGTAAGAATTGTAAGAATTGTAAGAATTGTATCTTGATTCTTACAATTCTTACACTCTCTTTTCCTGATGATGGATCACAGAGTGTGATCCAAAATGTTGATGCTAAAAACACACACAATCTAATCTAGAAAAACACATGCATTTACTTGCCTTAATTGATTTTTGTGAAATTTAATAAATAAGGCTTAAATTCAAGTTTATTCTTGATTTTTCTTCATTTTGGTTGGTTGTGTTGACTAATTTTTTGGAGGAGAAGTGAATGGAAAGGAACGATCACCACTAGGCAAGCATAAATAAGGAAAAATTCATCAAAAATGCCCCTAGCCTTAGCTAGCTTCAAAACAAGGTAAGCCCAAAGCTTGGTCAATTTTTGCTTAAATTGTGGCCTTGTCAATTTCAAAATCTAGTAATTAGAGCAGCCTATTATTGTTTAATGGATTTTATACTAGGCCTATGCTCTTCACTTTCTAAGTGAATCAAAAAGAAAAAAATATCAAACTCCTTGATTAAAAGAAAGGCTAAGTAAATCAAACACTAAATTTGAAAAACCCCTTATTTGCGGAAAAGAGTAGAAATACTCAATTCCCATCAGTTAGTGGGTTTCGTAATTGAACCTTGTTAAAAGTGTTTGGGAATTGAGAAATAGATAGGGATATGCTCTTCACCTTTTGGTGAGTCAAACTCCCAAAACCTATCTCTTCATTCCACTTTATTGCTTTCAAAATGAACATGCTAGATCTATAGTGGGCTCGCCTCCCGAGATTTGCCTTAATAAGGCTGGTGAGAGGGATGACCCAAAGTAGGATACATTTTCTTTTTTCGTGAAAATCCAACCCACTCTAAAATAAAATACATGCATCCTTAATGGGATGTGTGACAAAAGGATATTAAGCTTTCAAACTTCCTCGAATAGTCCTTCAAGATTGCACAAAACTCTAACATACCGATGGTGGGAAGCCTCCTAATTTTGGAGGATGAAAACTTAATGTCCATTTTGAATGGAATCTTGATTAAATACCTTGTTAAAATAGAAAATCCTACCTTATAGAGCCATGTTTACGAACCAACTTGTGAACTAGGTAGATTGCTTGAAATATCTTTTTGTGCAAAAACCCGTGATAACGTCCTTATAAATTCAAACACTTTTTGTGTAGAGGGTTAAAAAGAACAAGTGTATTTGTGATTGCTTTGTTTGAAAAATACATACAACAAGTAAGAGATATCCATTTGAAAATTCATCTTATATTTTTAAACTCTTCATAAAAGCAAACAATTACCAAATTGGGGAAAAACAATTCAAAATCAAACCTTGTTGAATGTCAGTTTCTACATGCTCACATAAACTCAAAATATCTTTACAAGATGGTACTTGCATTGTAAGAGAGGTCCCCGAATTTGAATCTCAAATTTCTTTCATAAATCACAACCAAGGGGATAGTCTACCAAATCTTTTTGAGAAAGAAATTGATCTAATGGATAGGAACTCCACATTTCATGATCATCTCCATGGAGGAAACAATGAAAATATTAATAATGCCAACCAAGGACCTAAGGAAACACTTGAAGAAAAATCTAATAGGGTGGCTCAAGATACAAAATTTCTTGAAGTCATGGATAAATTCATAGATAGAGATAGGGAGAAGTTTTTCCTAAACCTAGCCCAAGTAGGGGTAAAGCTCCCACATGATTATGATGTAGATCAACTTAAGAAAAACAAAGAAGATGATAATCCAATGAGTGAAATGAGTAAACAATTGAAAATGTTCCAAGCACAGATTGATCTAATGAAAAAGGTCGCTGAACCTAAACCATTTTCTATCGAGGCCTCGTGTCCATTTCCTTTTGACAAGAGCTTGGTTATGGTACCTTTTCTGATAAATGTAGTCTTTCCTAAGTATGACAAATACATGGATAAATCAGACCCACAAGACCACCTTAGAGAGTTTTGCGCTCTAAGCATCAAATTTATGCATGATATAACTTACCTAATGATACTTTTTCGATGAAGTTTAGGAGGTCAAGCCATGGAATGGTTCTCCAAACTTCCACAAGGGATAAAGACTTTTGAGGAATTAGCCTCCAAATTTGTAACCCATTATTCTTACAACATCGAACACGAGATTACCATGCTCAACCTATGTGACACTAAACAAAGAGATGGTGATTCTTTCCTAGGGTTCCTTCAAAGGTGGAGAACAATTTTTGCAAGATATCCACAAAGTATCCCTGAAAAGGAGAAAATGGAAATATTTATGAATAACTTAAATGTGGAGATGAACTATAGGCTCCAACTTCAATGTCCCCCTACTTTTGAAAAACTTATTGAGAATGGGATTAAAATTGAAGATGTGTTGGTTAAAAGGGGAGAAATCAAGTTGTTCAAAGATAATAAACCCTATACCAACACTAATAAAAATCATAATGTATCTAATTATAGAAATAATAAAGGAGCCAACAATCACAATGATAAAACTAGACTATGGTTTAAGAACAATAATAAAAACCTTGTGAATGATGGAGTTGTGGAAGCACACAACTTAAAGGCTACCCCCTTTAATTTATCAAGTAGGGTGAATTCAACCTATAATGTGAATCAAACAAACAAAGCCCCTTTCAATAATACCAATTCCAACAACAACAACAATGCCAATAACAATCCCTTTAATAATTCCAATGTCAACAAGCTTAAGCCTTTCTTTTCCACATATCAAAGGAGAAAATTCACTTTTTTAGGTGAACCATTGGAAAATGCATTAAGGACTTTGGTGGCTAACAAAATCATTACCTTACTTGAATTGAGGCCATATGAACCCCAAGTTAAGCCAAATTGGTGGAAAGATTATCACCATTGTGAATACCATCACAATAAGGGCCATAAAACCAATGAGTGCATGAAATTGAAACATCTTGTGCAAGACCTAATTGATGATGGAACAATAAAAGTGGAAGGGCCTGAAAACAATGAGGATCATATGGCTTTTAAAAACCCTTTTCTAAATCATGATAAAGGGGAATCATCAAATGCAAATCAAAATAACAAAAGAGGTAATGAGAAGGTCAATTTTTCCCATACTTATGATAACACCATTAATCTTTAAGTGGTGATGAAAACACCCTAAATTTGATTGTGGTGAAAGAGAAGCCAAGGGAAGCAACATCTAATGTTGTAACTAGGGGGCAAGCATAAAAAATTACTCTACCTGGAAATGCCCTAAGGATTTTTCTACCAAATCAAACTTCATCTTCATCTTCAAAGCAATATAATTTGGTAGACCAATTGTAAAGAACCCTTGCTTAGATCTCTATTCTAGAATTACTCAAGCTCTCACCAACTCATAAGGAGATTCGAGAGAAATCCTTGGTAGAAAGTAATGTACCTCTAACTTTAGATGCAGATAAATTTCAAAGTATGGTAGGACATCTTGTTACACCCCATTATCTATCTTTTTCAGAACAAGATGATATGTCTCTAAACCACCTACAAAATCTACCCTTACATATAGAGGTTCTAATCCACAAGCATAGAGTGAAAAGAGTCCTCATTGATGGAGGAGCCGGCTTGAATATTTGTACTCTAAACTTGGTAAAATCCTTAGGATTTTCTAAGGAGGCTATTGATCCAAATAAAAAGATAACCACAAAAGCCTACGATGATGAAGAGAGAGCTTCCAAAGGGGTCATAGTACTTCCTATTAGAGTTGGTTCAATGAAAAAAGAGACCATTTTCCAAGTCCTTGACCTAAAGTTGACTTATAACATTCTATTAGGGAGGCCATGGATCCATGAAATGTAGGCCATACCCTCAACCTACCATCAATGTCTCAAGTTCTCCTATCTAGGACAAGAAGTCATGGTAAGCGGGGACTCAAACCCCTTTCAATATTGTAATAACATGAAGCCTATTAATGACTCCTTAGTCCCACATAATGCAGAAGGGTCCATTTCCCAAAGAATAGAGCAAGGAAAAAGTTCAAAAGATCTTCCATTTTTTAAGGGAAAAGAAAAAGAAGAAAAAGAAATTGTTGTTGAAAATAACCAAAGTCCTACTAACCTTACTACATCGACAAAAGGAAAAGAGAAGGTTAGTGAGGAGAGTGCTCCTGAGAAATAGACAAAATACCAAGCTAGATCCATTCAAATCTACACCAAAGATGCTCATTACCAAAAAATGGATCATATGATGAAAAACTTTGAAAAATAATTTCAAATCAAACAAAAGGGTGTAGGTGAATACTCCTTATCCATGATGGATCTACCCCTATCTCCAAAATCATATGGAAGGCCATCCAATCTACCTCATAAATAAAATGATCACTTTGTGAGGGCAAGTACATCTTCATCCATGGATGAAGAAGATAATGAAATCTTAAATTGGCTATATAAGGATGAGGAATCAAGGGCACATGAAAAGCACATCCAAAATATAAGCATTCCCACACATCAATATGGGAAAGGATTTCAAATAATGCAAAAAATGGGATACAAGGGACAAGTGCCTTTAGGAACAAGAAATGAAGGACTTGTTGAACCCATTGAAACTACATGGAGAGATAGAAAAGAAAAGACTGGATTAGGATACCTAGAACAAGGATACACTCAAAAGAAATATCCCTTGGTATATGATCAAATTTTACTAGTAGGTTCCCAAAGTGATGAAGACTCGAACAATTGGGAATGGGACTAATTGTCAAGTGAGCCATGTCAAGATAAGGAAATTGATGTCATTCACACCTACATTCTTAGCAAGGGAAAAGAACAAATATAAGAATCAAATCAGAATCAAGCCTCAAGTTTGAGTCAAGGAGTCTTAGATAATGTACCAAGTCAGGAGATTGAGATAAATCAATGCGTAGGAGAACCTTACATACCATCATGGAGACCTACTATGGAAGAATCTAACCCTAGGTTTAATCCACAAGATTTTTATCCAACAAAAACCTTAGAGGATTCTAGTGAGGAAGATTTTGACCCTAGTTCTCTAGAACATCTTGAAGAAGCACATATTATAGATTTAAGCAATACAATGTTTGAACCTTCAAATGAATTCATGTCCCTAAACCCCATTGGAGTAAACCAAAGCATTGATCCTTTGACCCTTATCTATCCATAATTAATTGAATGGGATTCCATTGAACCTACCATCCTCCCTACATTTTTGAATGATAACTTGGTGTCCCAATACCTAAATGCAGTTGAGCCTTCTTCTACTATGGAATATTAGGAAGAAGTGACAAGGGGGAGTATTCAACCTTTCAGTTCAAAAAAAAATCAAATAAAAAATGGAAAGAATTTAATGTTGAAAACCACATTGTGGCAACATTAAATCAAAAAGAAAAAGAAATAAAGAACATTTCCAATGGTGAAAACCCGATAGAGGCACCAAAGGAAGAAGGGTTGGATACTTGGCCCAAGCACTATGAATAAAGATCACCTATCTTAATTGAACCAATAGAGAAAGTGAATATTGGGTTAGAATCAGAGCCAAGAATCATACACCTAGCAACATCTTTATCTAATGAAGAAAGAAAGGATTTCATCAAATTTTTCAAAGAAAAAAAAATCAAATTTACATGGTTGTATGATGATATGCCAAGATTAGATATGAATTTAATCATGCATCATTTGAATATAAAAGAAGGAGTAAGACCGGTGAAGCAGGAACTAAGAAAGATGCATCCACACATAACTTTGCTTGAAAAAGTAGAGTTGGAAAAATTGTTGAAAGTAGGGTTTATAAGAGCCATTGATTATGCTGAGTAGATTTCAAACATTGTGCCTATTTCCAAAGTAGACAAATCTATTAGAATTTGCATGGAATTTAGGGATCTTAATCTTGCATGTCCTAAAGATGACTTTCCATTACCAAGCATAGACGTCATCGTAGATCTAACTGTAGGACATTCAATGTTCTCACTTATGGATGTGTTTAGTGGTTATAATCAAATAAAGATAGCACCTGAAGATCAAGAAAAGACAACATTCACATGCGCATGGGGGACATTTTGTTGGAATGTTATGCCTTTTGATCTAAAGAACGCCGGAGTGACCCATCAAAGAGCCATGATGACTATATTTCATGACATGATGCACAAGTTCATGGAGGATTATGTAGATGATATAATTGCTAAATCCCACTCAAGGGATGAACATCTACCCATCTTAGACAAAATATTTGTAAGATTGGAGCAATTTAAAGTAAGGTTAAATCTGAAGAAGTGTGCATTTTGTGTTCAATCAAGAAAGCTACTAGGGTACATTATTTCAGTGAAAGGAATAGAGGTAGCCCCGCCAAAGTCAAAGCCATCATGGAAATGGGGGCACATAGAAACATAAGTTAGATGAGATCTCTTCAAGGTAGGATTCAATCCATTCAAAGGTTCATCTCTCAATTAGCATAAAAATGCCACAATTTCACTCAACTCCTTCATAAGGACACAGTTTTCAAATGGGATGAGAAATGTGAAGAAGCCTTCAACTTGTTGAAGAAATATCTAATGAATCCTCCAACTTTGATGCCACCTATAAGAGGCAAGCCCTTAATTCTATACATTTCAGCGATGAAACATTCATTAGGGGCACTCCTAGCTCAAGAAGATGAATCAGGAAAAGAAAAGGCCATATACTACATAAGCAGAACATTGGTGAAATATGAGTTGAACTATAACTTCATTGAAAGATCATTTTTGGCCATAGTTTTTTCTTCCCAATACTTACGTCACTATATGTTATCCCACAAGATTTGACTCATTGAAAAGATTGATCCCTTGAAATACCTTCTCAGCAAAACAACATTGAATGGGAGACTAGCCAAATGGGTCATGGTGCTAAGTGAATTCGACATAGAATATGTGGATTGAAAATATATCAAGGGCCAAGTCATAGCTGATATATTAGTAGAGTCACCATTACAAGATGAACATCCAATTCAAGTGAAATTTCTAGATTTTGAAATTGTAAATGTTGAAGCAAAAACATGGCAATTATATTTTGATGGTTCCTACACACAACATGGATCATGAGCAGACATACTTTTGATTACTCCTCAAGGGTCCACAATTCCAAAATCATACAAATTGCTATTCCCATGTACAAATAATATAGCTGAGTATGAAGCATTGGTCATTGGTATAAAATTGGCATTAGAATGGAAAGTGACAGAGCTACAAATCTATGGAAATTCACAACTAGTCATTAATAAGATTAATGATGAATATCAAAATAAAGATGACAAGTTGATACCTTACAAGAATATGATTGAGAATCTCGTGAAATACTTCACTCTAATCACATTTGAGCAAGTACCAAGAGATAAGAATAAAGCAATAGATGCAATGGCTACTTTGGAATCACTTCTCCAAATACCATATCAAAGCACCATATATGAATTCCTGGTAGAAGAAGTTGAGCAACTCGCATTTGACCCTACCCATCCTCATACCATTTGTTTGCTAACAGGACATGAATCGCCTTGGTATGGAGCCATTTATACCTACTTAAAAGACCAAATCATACCTATGGACCAAACTAGAAATCAAAAGAAAAGATTTATAAGCCAAGCCTCTCATTATACTTTAATATCCCACACATTGTATTGTAAGAGTCTAGATGGAATGCTTCTAAGATGTCTTGAAAAAGAGGAATCAAACATATCCTTACAAGAAATTCACGAGGGGATTTATGGGTCACATTCGAATGGTTTAACCCTAGCTAAGAAACTTCTTAAGATGGGATATTTTTGGCCTTCAATGGAAAAAGATGCTTGTCACTTTGTAAAAAACTTGTCGTAAGTGTCAATATCATGGGAACTTGATTCATGTACCAGCACAAGAGCTTCATCCTATGACAACACCTTGGCCTTTTTATCAATGGGGTTTGGACTTAATATGGATGATTTATCCACCATCTTTAAATGGTCATAAATTCATCATTACTGCAACATAATACTTTACCAAATGGGTGGAAGCTGTACCTTGTCAACTACTACGGGAAAGCAAATATCCTTGTTCATTCTAAATTACATAATTTGTAGATATGGTGTACCACATGCCATCATAACAGATAATGTAAAACATTTCAAAAATAAGGATTTAAAATAATTATGTACAAAATTCCACATGATACATCACTCATCTTCAATATATTACCCCTAAGGTAATGGACAAGCAGAAGCAAAAAATAAGAACATCTTAAAGATATTGAAGAGAACCATGGATAATTTAGGTAGAGATTGGCATATACATATAAACCCAACTTTATGGGCTTATAGTTTAAGTATCAGAATGCCAACGGGAGCTACACCATTTTCCTTAGTCTTTGGAGCAGAAGCAGTTTTACCTTTGGAGGTAGAAATTCCATCTTTAAGAGTATCCCTACATGGTTTGATAAGTGAAGAAGACTATAGAGTTGCTAGGTTACATGAATTAGAAATGCTAGATGAAAAACAATAAGCCTTCAATCATTTGAAAGTGTATCAGAACCGAATGTCAAGGACCTATAACAAGCATATCAAATCAAGGACATTCCAAATAGGTGACTTAGTTTTGTGAAAATCCCAAGAATCAAGCAAAAAGAGAAAAGAAAGGAAAATGGGAAGCAAACTGGTTAGGACCTTTTGTGATCACTTCATATTTTGGGACAGGCACCTATAAATTAGCTGATTGTGATGGAGAAGAATTGCAAGAACCTATCAATAACATTCACCTAAAAAGGTTCTACACATGAAATAGATGAAAGGGGATATAGAAAAAGAGTATCATAAAATTAGATGAAGAGCATCCTATTTATTGTATTTAGTCAAAAGAGATCCTAAAAATACCAAAAACATTGAAAAGCATAAAAGAGCAAACAAATTAGAAATGCAGCAAAGATAAAAAAAATAGTGAAAATTTGAGCATGAAGAAAGCCAAAAACATTTAGAAATGATCCTCAAAAAGATGTTGTCTTTGTGAAAACCTAGAAAATAGTTGCCTTGATGATATGGAAAAAATAGAAAAAAGAGAAAATACAAAAAAATCAAAAAAGAAAAAAGTGCCTTGGTGAAAACCTAGCAAATAGGCACCTTGGTAGCAAAAAAAGGAAAAAAGCTTGAAAAACAAAAAAAGAAAGAAAATCCATTCAATCAGTGAAAACCTGGTAAACATGTGCCATTAAAAGTCCAAGTTGGTCACATACCTAGTGGTCATCCTTGTAAATATTGCATTCGCCAACATTTGTATATACTGCATAATAAAACCCCACAGTTGCATTTGCAAGTACCTAAAGATTTTGGTCACCTAATCTACAAAATTGTCCTAAGTCCAACATTAAAATCACATCAAACTGGGGGAAATCTACTCTAAAATGAGGAAGGATTCATCAAAAGCAAACTTCAATCAGACACCAAATCAATTCATCAAAGCACAAGTGAAACACTCAATCAAATCCTAATTCTAATCCAATTTGAACCAAATGCAAAATCTGATTCGAGATCTCACGAAGATTTTATCTTTATCAGGATTAAAAATATGAAATGCATGGAACTATACTTGAAATATGGATTTGAAAAATAGTGCAATTTTTTTCTAAAGTGATGACTTGATTGATGAAATCATGTCTTTTTAGCGAATTGATGAAAATTTTAAAACTAGATAAGCAATGATGAAAGCATGGTATTTTATTGATTTATGAATGACTATTTTAAGATCAAAGTTTTAAAGCATGTATTATTTGTCTAAGGACATGATCATCAAAGAATCATCGAGGACTTGTACATACGATGGAACTAAGATCTTTGTTTGTTTACGCAAAAGGATACCTTCGATATTTTGATGTTAAATATCATAATACCAAGATCCACTTGCAACATAGAATCTGACAAAATCGATATTCATACTCTCATGATTGACTTCAATCAATGATAGTCATACCAAAGGATGGG
Source organism: Chamaecyparis obtusa (assembly GCA_027943335.1). Taxonomy (NCBI): domain Eukaryota; kingdom Viridiplantae; phylum Streptophyta; class Pinopsida; order Cupressales; family Cupressaceae; genus Chamaecyparis; species Chamaecyparis obtusa. The sequence goes on from BSBK01008706.1 coordinate 48,599, forward strand.
AAAATAATGTAAGAGGTGAAAAAGGTATCCATATCATCATAGTTGAACTAGTGATGATTGTACTAAATTCGGATTTCACAAATTGCTCGATGATGAATATAAGCTCCAAATTTTTGAATAGTGACAGTTAGTTGCATACATCTTAGATTACATGCATTTAAAGTATTTGCCTTTCTTAGCATAAAAACAAAATTTTCAAGAGGAAAATAGAATGGGGGTAAAGTTAAATCAAAAATCAAAATGAACATCAAAAACTATATGTGATTGAGTGTGTTGGAAATCAAAAATAAAAAACAAGGGTGCATCACATTAGTTCACTTGCATTTGTTAGATTCAAGTAATCTTGCATTCATTTAGAACTTCTCCCTAAATTCAATTAAGTTCATTACATTTAGCTTGCATCAATTTTACTAAAGTTAATTGCATTAGTTTACATGATTTAATTTAAAATTCATTAGGATGCATTACATTAGTTTGCATTCATTTTTAAAGATTCATCTCATTTAGTGTGCATTCTTTTTAAGAAATCATTCATTTTAAACCATTGAGCTCATTTATGATTACAATTCATTAGATAGCGTTCATTGCATCCATTAAAACATTTCATTCAAATAGACATAAGTTCATAATTAGTTGCATGTCATTAAGTTCATTCAAAAACATTGCACATTGCATCATTCATCTAAATCCGTACATTAAGTCCTCATGGCATTTACTTTCATTATACATTATATATCAATGTATTTACATTCATCAACATCATTCATCCATATAACATATAACATTTAGGGTCATGTAAATAATTAATCATTAAATATCCACATTCATTCATTGCATCATCTAGTTACACCACATTTGCATACCATATATCCATTACATTTATTGTCTTTCGATATCATTACATTATATATATATATCCATAAGTACCATTCCATCGCATTAGTCATTAAATCATTACATTATTATATAACACATTTATGTATAATTTGCATCCATTAACCATTAAAACATCATATATCATAAATCATTACAAATTAGTTAAATCCATATCACACACATTCACCTATCCTATGACATACATAAGACAATCATTTAAGCATAAATAGAACATGTGCATCCATTTCATCAATTGTATCTAAAAAAGCATAAAGCAAAGCATGTAGGAGATAGAATCATATAGATCTGCATATCATAGCAAAACACCTAAAAAATCAAGTCCAACACATGATGACATCACATAAAGTAATTCTATCAACTAAGTATCAAAGTCCATGGTATCATCATCAAAGCAATAAATATAGAGAAATCAAAGTCCATCAAAGTACCAAAGTATCAATGTATAACATAAAGAACATCAACTGATCAAAGGATATAAATAGAGTCCAATGTCTCGAGATAAAAAAATGGATCATCATATACATTAATGAATAAAGAATATGTATCATCTCAAAAGAACAGTCAACTGGCTGAACCACCATCACCATCTGGACCACTATCAGGACCCTAGTCACTATCTGGAGGTCCATTGGAACTAGCCTGTAGCCCATGCTAACTCATGGCAGCCATAAATGCCTACATCATGCTACTAAGCTGACTGACCTACTGTCTTATCTAAGATACCTCTAACTATAAAAATCAGACATCTGATGTAGACGCTAGAGCCACTGAAGTGGGAGCTTGTGATGGAGGAGCTTGGGAAGGAGGAGCCTATGGTGGATCCATTGAAGAAGATGGAATGGACAAATATGGAATGAAAGAAGAAGAAGATGGATGAATTGAAGAAGATGGCATAGCAGAAGAAGTAGGAGCCTGTACTAGAGGAGCCTATGCCTGATCTAGCAAAACCTGAGCAGCCTGAGCATCAACATCAACAACTACCTGAGCATCCACCTATCTTTGATATCAGACCCTATGTCAGCCCCATCTGGCTACAGGATCCACAACAACCTGACGTAAAACCTTGTCCACACCAGCACCTTGAACTCTAGGATGACCACCCCTCATCCTAACACCACTCCTAGGAGGAATAGGCACAAAAAAAATCACTGGGATCATAACTCTACCTCCTGCAACTGCTCACCTACCCTATCTTCCTTGATGACATCATCTTTGACCACCCCCACCTCCATCCCCATCCCTACCATCATCATCTGACTCCTCCTCTATCCTTGGCACTCGCTCTGTTGGATCTGTGAATCTCGCGAATGGGTTTCGAGTGAACCAATCAACATAATCATTGGTCATCTTGACATCAATCACATGATCATGCATATCCCAAGGCAAGTGACCCATCTACAAGACCTCCTGACGAGCCTTCCTATAGTCAATCTGTGGCCCCCATAGTGATCTCTCCACCTATACTCAGGCATATAGTGTCAATCTTTGTAGCATACCCTATGTATGACCATACTGTCATAGTACCCTGAGGAAGCATAATCTCTCTATAATAAGTAGAGTACACCTTATTATCCACCTAGGTGTACACATGAATGGAAGCTTAGATGCATCCTCTGGTCAAGCCTTGCAACCAATTTATTGTCTCCATACGACCTAATCTACATCATCAATAATACGTAGCCAGTAATCTAGCTTGCCCAAGTGGACCTGGACAACCATCCCCTCATACATCCATGCAAATGGCCACCCTGGATCATGGTGCCTGACAAAAATAGGTCTAGTCACTAGGATATGCTCCCATGTCTATAACTGAAGCAAAATAACCCCTGCAGATAGAGTCGCTCCGCAATGGTACACAAATGAATGCAACTCATGATATAGCTGCATGAGAACATAGGTACCCCAATCAAACTGTTGGGGCTGAGTGATCAGATCCTCAAGAATAAACCCCATCCAACTATGAAACCATGTCCTCGGTGATCAGGAACGAGGAAGCCACCAATCAGAGCACCCAACACCATAGGAAGAACTGGGAAGGAATAGAACTAGGCCCACTGAATATTATCATCTCTGATAGTATCATCATGAAATACCCACTAGCAAGCTATGTCATCGTATACCTGATCATAATAAAGTAGCTCTCCGTAGGTTGGGATGCGGAGGATGCGATAGACATCCTCGGGAGTGATGGTCATCTCTCCCATGGGCAAGTAAAATGTATTATGGTCAGAGTGCCACCTCTTTGCCATAGCTGTGATAAGTCCTCGATTCACTCATAATTGAGGTAGAACAAGTAAAAAGGACAGACCGCATCTACCAATGAGTCGATGATCTAGACCGCTCAGGTCATCAATCATCTAGAATGGTAGAGGATAGAAACCTCTAACGACAAGCAACTTAAGCTCGACCTGTAAAAAAACAAGTTTAATAAACACATCAGTATTTGAAAATAATATCTTTTAAATCATCCTAAGTCAATCAAACATTTAAAAATTATCAAACCATAATCAATTTTCCTGATTCTATTCAGATAGGATAGAAAATTTATCATCATCCATCATCTAAATCAAGATTGAAAATCAAAAGTTCAAAATAAATTGACTCAAACTGACATCCTATGACTTGCTTCCAAATCAGGCTTGTTACCTAAGCCAATCAATTGATTGACGACACCAAACAGTTCAGAAAACTAACTTAGTCATTTGCATTTTTACCAAACAAGGTAAAAGCATTATTTTAATGATTAAAAGTGCTAAAAGGCAAAAGTGCAGCTAAAAATATTGAATGCGCAGGAGAAAAGTTTAAAATCACAACTTCAAAGTGTACGCACTAAAAGAATTACTACGCGCTAAAAGAACTACCTGTACACGCTACTTAAAAGATCAAAAGCGCATTTAAATTTTTACGCGCCAAAGAAAAGTTTAAATGTGAAAGGTGTCCTAATCCTAATGTGTGTACGCACAACTTAAAGTTGCGGATGCACTATGGAAAATCATGAAAGCGCTAAAACGTAATTATACATGCTATTAAAATATTTAAATGTGCTATTTAATTTGCAAAAAGAAAAAAGAAGAAGAGGGTTTTTCCTAGATAAATTCATTTTTTTCAAATTAAATACATCAAATTGACAAAGTAAGTTGATCAAGTACATACCGGAGGTCCATAGCCAAGTGGTCACAGGTATCAGTGCCCTCACTCAGACTGGTGCTCGCGAATCGGGATAACCATGGTGAAAGAGCTCAGAGAGGTCAGAGAGAAAATTCAAAAGCGAGAGTGAAAATGAATAGTAAAAATAGCTTTTTACCCCAATATATAGGTCACTTTAACCTAAAAAGGGCATCTTTGACCAGAAAATGACCAGGGACCCAAATTTTTCACTAATTCTACCAAATCAGGGGCATTTTTCATCAAATGAATGCAAATACATTATCAGAAATGAAATCTAAATTCATTACAAATTGACATAATTAACATAAAACTGACCTAAATCGTCATATTTTTCAAACAACTATCAAATTTTATTTCATTTCCAAGGGGGCATACACTCAGATAATTAGGAATGACATCAATATCATCAAATCAGGGACACGACCATCAAATCAAAGCGTAATCTTTTATCAAATTTTTTTTCGCTTATTAATCGAAAGGGGCATCAAACATCAAATCAAATCAAAACGGGTACCATATCGGATAATTCATCATCGAATTGACCATCAAGACATCAAGTCCAATCAAATTTCATCAAAATTTGCATCTTATACCAAACATTGAAATCGACCATCAATGGAATCAGGACATTCTTTGAATAGACACGCTTTGCATATCGAATCAAAGAGGGGCATTTGTAATCACCTAAAATTGGACAAGATAAATCAAGTGAACAATCAAGATGAAAATCAGAGCAATTGAATCAAATCAAACATTTATCAAATTAAAATTCAAATTAAGCCATAATTCAATTTAATTAAAAATCAAAAGGCATAAATTCAACTTAAATCAAATAAAGTGTGATAAATCAATCAATTGTGTAATTAATATAATTAATTACATAGTTCATTTAAATCAAATCAACCCATTCAAGGGGTACACATGGCTAAAGATATTAATTAAATTCAATTAATTAAATCCTATTTTCCCTCAACCATCAAATGGGAGGAAAATCCATCAACCAATAGGATTTAAGGATTGAGCTCACATGGATCAAGCCTAAATCAAATCTCAATCACTCACTCGGAGAATGCATCTTGTCCACTCATTTTGTCCTTTGGTCCCAAGCTTTGAGAACAAAATATTTAAATGGTCTCCGAAGGTGGAACCATGGACTTAACCCTCACCTAATCATGATAAAATCAACCACACCCCCTACCCTTGCCAAAATCTATAAAAGCAAGGCATAATTCAATCAATATTCATCCACAAATCTGAGAATAGCATCAAACCTCTTGCAATTTATAGTTAGAAAGGCAAATTTAGGACTAATTAAGGCTAATTTCATTTGGAACTGAGCTTCTTAGTTTCTTTATCATTCATTCTCATTTTAGGACTGTCACTAATGGAATCTTGTTGAGAGCTTTGCATTAGCATCCCTAAATAGAGATCCATAGAGTGCGTTATTGTCATTTATTTGCTTAAATAACTTACTCTTTGTGGTAATTTAGTTGATTTATTCATTTATTTGAAATACTAACCCTACAAAGGTGCTTTCCTTGGCACATAGATATATCTTGTAAATCAACAACTAAGTGTTAGATGTCATTAAATTGATGGTCTATGAGTTGTTTGTATATATATGACAGGTATTTGGTGAATATCATGTGTTGATAATCTCCAGGCCAGTACCTTATTAAGTATTTGGTGAATGTCATGTGTTGAGATTATAATAGGCCAATACTCAAGATATCAAATGGATAGAATCGCCGATGGAGGCAATCCACTTGAGAACTTGTGGATAGAATCACCGATGGAGGCAATCCACCTGGTAACTTGTGGATAGAATCACCGATAGAGGCAATCCACACTAAAGCTCGTGAGTTTGTGGATAGAATCATCGATGGAGGCAATCCACACGAGAGCTTATGGATAGAATTACTGATGGAGGCAATCCACCTGAGATCTTGTGGATAGAATCGTCGATGGAGGTAATCCACATGAGAGCTTATGGATAGAATTGCCGATGGAGGTAATCTACACAAGAGCTTGTGGATAGAATTGCTGATGGAGGCAATCCACATATTGAGACTATGTTTCTATTGATTACATCTAGAGGATGATGTCTTTATTGCTTACATCATATGATTGATGTTGTCAAGTGTCTTAAGTGTTGAGATTGGATTGATTTATCCTCCCTAGCTAAGAGGGAGTATTGATTTTTTGTAGATTCAGTCGGATAAACACTATGAGTCAATACTAGTATATATATATATATATATATACAAATATTATTATTATGTAAATATTAGATAAATTAATATAATACTCAAGAGATATTATATATATATAATCATAATTGTCATTGTATTAATTACATAATAATGAATAGACATGTCCCATGAAGGGACATGTCTCTTCTTGGCTCGTTCTCAATATAAATGCAAGAGATTGTTGCATCTGGAAAACACATACAATGAGATAGTGCTATTACATTTGCAATGATCCTAAAATCTTAACAGTTGTCCAGAGCTGACCAGATATTACGCATTCAATTGGTATAGTTTCAAGGTTTTCTATAAACCCAAAGGAGACACATATGTCTGTAGTTAAAAGGATATTCATATATCTGAAAGGGACTGAAGATTTTGGTCTGTTATATACAAAAGAAGGAGATTTTGATCTCAAGGTATATACTGATGTTGACTGGGCCGGAAATATTGATGACAAAAAAAGTACTAGTGACAGAGCTTTCTTTTTAGGAGAAAGATTAGTGACATGGTTAAGCAAGAAACAAAGCTGTATTTCACAATCTATTGTCGAAGCCGAGTATGTTGTTGTAGCTATAAATTGTTCTAACATTGTATGGATCAAACAATTACTGAAAGGTATGCAAGAAGAGATTACTGATCTAGTTACAATTTATTGTGATAACAATAATGCTATTAACATATCAAAGAATCTGGTGATGCATTAAAAAACAAAGCATATATCTATTAAGTATCACTACTTGAGAGAGAAAGTACAAGATAAGCATGTGACATTGGAGTATGTGAATTCTAAAAAATAGATAGGTTATATTTACAAAACCACTACCAAAGGATGCTTTTGAGTATCTCTGAGGTAAGTTAGGGGTTCTTCCCCTATCCAATGTTGACTAAGGCATGATGCATGATGTATCAATTAAACTATTCAATAGAATATCTATCTTGTGAGTTGATGCTAGTGTTCACTCATTAGGTGAAGCCTAAAGTCGTGAAAATAAAGTTTTATGACTGCAATGAGAGATCAATACATTTGAGGTATGATTTGAGTTTATATGTCTTTGGCATTGTTGTCAAAGAGGGAGAAGTTTACCAAGGGAGAAGAACAAGTTAATTGATGTAGGGAGATTAATGAGATTGATGTTGACAAATCTAAGAGGGAGAATGTTGTTGATGCATTGATGTTGCACAGAGAGAAATGATGATCCAGTAAAGGGAGATTAAAGCAGATGGAATCAGAAAAGGAAATTGTCAAAGAGGGATAGTAAAGAAGACTACTACTAATAGAGGGAGAAAGACTATAGAAGAAGATCAAGTACAAAAAAGGAAAAGATAAATATTAGAGGGATAATATGAATGACAATGAAGTGTACCATCATCAATTGAGCACTGAATATTGTTAGTGTTTCCATCAATGCCAAAGAGGGAGATTGTTACCATAACTGATAGTAATGTTGAAGATGGATTATTTGATGGTGATGATGATGAAGACCGACCAAGATCAGAGGAATAAATGATAGTAGAAAGGTTAGAATAGTTATTGTCTTGTCATTGATGGCAATCAATTGATTTCTAGTTTATATCATGTTGCCATATCATTCGGTATATGATATAAGTTGAATGAGTTAAGAAGAAGATGAAATGAGATGTTGTGAAGTTGAAGAACTTAAATGGGAAGCTAATACAGATTAGACAATGATTAGATTATGTTGATATAATTTTTTTCTATCTAACATATGATTATATTAAGTTGGTAAAGTATGGTAATGAAGATTTGTCAAGTCGGTAAGCAAAAGAGTTTTGGCTACCGAGTAGGAAATGTCACTCAATAAAGGTAAAAGGTAAAAAGAAAATAATTTGGTAAAGGAAAAGGAACTTAAGGCACCAAATAGAAAAGAAAGGTTTAGGCACTGAGCGAAGTTAATTGAAATATAGATGGAGGACATCGAGCAAGGAACAATAATTAAATATAAGGATTGGAATGACATTTAATGATTAGCTATGATGAGATGGATGGTCATGATGACAAGGAAAGTTAGTTATAGAGATCTACAGATAGGAAAATTCAAAGTGAAGATCTATGAATTAGATCTAAATAGTTAAAGAAGAAGGAACAAGTTTCAAGGAATTTCAAGTTCCCAGGTGAAAAGAAAATGTGTTGGCGATATCCAAATTCAAGGTATAATAAATAGGATGGTTAAGATTGATTAAAGAAAAATGTAATAGAGGAGATCAAGAGGAAGAAAAATGTCTATATAAAGGATGGATTTGTATGAGCAAATGGCTGGCAAATTGAAGAGTTGAAGAGTCATCAAATGAAGTAGTGAAGAAGGAACATAGAGATTCCTAGTGAGAAAGCATGATCTGATGAAGTGCTGAACACAGTGGAAAGTGAAGATAGATGAGTGCACAAAGGATCTGGTTATGCAAAGATAGTTGCAAATCTACAGGTCAAAACATTTACTAGTTCTTACTATCATTTGTAATTGAGAAATCTCTTAACAGAGTGGACTTAACAGTCTTATTGTAAAATCCTTGAAAAATGTAACATTATAAAGAGAGTTTGAAGCCCTCTAACCAAGCCACTCCTAACAAGGTGAAGATCCTAACAGATATGAGGTCAATCCCTTCATCGGGTCACACCTAGCAGTGTGTATTGTAATCTTTAACAAGATTGGCTCTTAACCAGGCATACTTTAGAAGAGTATTTTCTTTGTGGGTGATGATTCCCACAGTGGTTTTTCCCTAAGTTGGGTTTCCACATTAAATACGGGTGTTACATGTGATGAATTATTTATTGATTGTTAAAGTTTATTTACTGTTGTTAGTAAATAGTGAAGTTTGTTTTACTGAGCTATCACCGAGTTAATCAGAGAATTTTTTTTAGGTATTTGGAATCAGGGATTACTGATTCACCCCCCCTCTCTATAATCCAACAAGAATGATTTCCTCCTTTTTTTATTACTCTTGGAACAATCAAGGGTACCCTTACTGAGATCGATTAGGGAAATTCCCAACTTATTCTCCTCATTTAATTCTTTGTTCCCCAATTCTACCATTGCTTCCCCTAATTCAGTCTATTGTTTTTTCTAAACCCATAGTTCCTAAATATTTGTAATTAGTTATTCTCTCTCTTTTTTGACCTCCTCTTCCACTATTATCTCTACTATCTCTCCTAAAATTTCATTACAAACTTCCTCCAAATCACTATGATTAATTTTTCTCATGTCATTTATATGTTTAGCATGGATTCCTCTTGTCTCTCTAAGATTTCCTATTGGTTCAGAGGTATTTATTGTCAATTCAAGGGACTCCTAAGTTTTTGATTCCATCTCAATTATAGCTTTGTTGGGGAAATCACTGGTTTCCTATCATAGGAAATTCCCATTCTTTTAAATGTATTCCATTATCAAGAGAGATCATTCTTTGTTCATACTTTTCATTAGCTTCTTTTAGATTTCAACCTACCTCTTCCTATGTGGATTTCTTCTTAGTGTTTTGAGGGATAGTTTCTTTACTGAGATTATTCCTCTAGCTAGATAGGGGCTCCTAATATGTCTTGGGTAGAGATGCTACCATACTTGGGGACTGATTGCAAGCCCATGGGCTTTGAATAATATTAGGCAATGGTGGTACCATACTCAGGGTTTACCTTGGATGTGGTTATCCTTACCCAATTTATCAATAATAAAACCTCCATTCTTATCATTAAATTTAATATTAACCATTGGTTGTGGGATGGTGCAGGAGCACACCTAGGCTAACCTCCATGATGCTAGTTGTTTTGGCTTGTACTTGACTCTAGCCAAGTCAGGAATGTTGATTTTTTTTAAGACCTTAGAAGGTCATTGAAATGTGGGCTAGGTGAGTTATTCATTAGGACTAAGGTCACACAAATAACCATTGTTAGTTGTTGATTAATTTTCTTAGTGTTAGAAGCTTAAGGTGAGATTAGAGTCTTTAATGTGTTCTAAGCATATAATGAGGTTGTAAAGATGCCATAAGATCATTAATGATCTTGGATCCTTGAAATATAGGAGGTTAGTAGTCCTAATAAATAGGATGATGGCATAAGTGAAAGATGCCAAATGTTGTAAAGACGTTGTCATGAAAACATTTGCAATTATTGCAAATGTTGCATGCAACTCGGTTATCCTTGGATCCCCTTAAGAATAGGAAGTGGGAGGTCATCCAACATGCCCTAAAATGATGGAAATGGCATCTTATGTTTAGGAAGGCTCTAATATCAAGGTTAGACAATTATTGTAATAGTTTGTGAATAGCAATAGAGCTCTGCAACACTATTTCCAGGAAGATCCCAAGCTTTTGTGGTGACAGTCATGTGCAATGGATTGAGAGATTAAATCTAGTGGATTTTCAATGTTATTTAGACTATTCTAAGACTTTTTCATTTGATATGCAAGTTTTTTAGAGTAGATATATTATGTTGAATAAATTGTTTTTGTTTTAGAGTTCTTACTGGTCCTGTTCTGACTAGTCAGTGCATTCATGGCTCCCCCATGAAATCTAGCCATAGGAAACACCTAAGGATGGATGGATATGTTAGGGGATTCATTATTGTATATATTTTTAGGATTAGGAGTCTTGAAAGTATGGAGATCTATTTTTACTAGTAGGCCCTAGGCGAGTAGACAGAGCCCGGTTAGAGCTCTAGCAATGAAAGATTGAAGATTTCTTGTAGGGTAGAGAGGTACTATACAGAATAGGTATAGTTTCAAGTTGGAATTCATCATATCTTAACACACTAGGTGGATTGATTTCATACCAATCCATTTGATCAAGTTGTGAGTGAGTTACAAGCAAGGTTACAGTCAGTCCTAGAAACTAGGCCTATTAGCCCTATTTGTCCTAGTTTTTAGGAAGCCAGTGTACAGAGGTTTTCAGACCCTAAAACCCACTGAATCTTTTAAAAATTCCAAATGGGTATCCAAATATGGTTTTATATTTTTAGGGTGTTTGGAAAAGTTTTGCTAGAATTGGCAAAAAGTCACTAGCAAAGGCTACAAGAAATAGGCCTAATTAGGTCTCTTGATGGTGAATCCTTGAACCTGGTAAGGATAAGTTTGAAGATCCTTCTAAAATGGATCAAATTGGAAAAGTTATGAATTTTTTCACAAGGATGGGCTTAGAGCTTTCTAAGTGAGGGAGGAGAATTGTACTAACTAAAAGGTGTTAGTCTTTCAAGGTGAAGCACAAAGGTTAAGAACTCTTAGAGAAGAGTTAGAATTGGACTTAGTTAATCATCTAAGCCAATCAAGACCTAGAGGAGACTAGGTTCATAGAAGAGACAAGCTAGGTCTCTTAGTTGCAGTGCAAGAAAGCCTTGGAACACTCACATCATATTGGTATCAGAGCTTGAATTGATCGGGCTTGTGGTGGATGTTGCAACCTATTGAATCAATGGGAGAAAATACACTAGTTGGATCAGTGGAAGACAAAGCCATGGTGACTAATGCTGAGTTAGCCAAGAAGGTTGAGGAACAAGAAGAAGATAACAAGTTGCTAAGGGAAAGACTAGCTCAAATGGAGTAGCTCTTGGGTGAAGTCCAAGACAAAGCTGATAAGGTCAAAGATAAAATTGACCAAAAGGAAGAAAAAGAAGAAAAGGAGAAGGAATTATACTTAGAGGAGGAAGCTCCAACACCTAACCCTATTCTTCCTGAAGAGCCATTCTTAAAAGCACTAAAGGCATTGAGTGGAAAAGCTTTGGAGGGTGTGCCACTATTTAGTGGACAAATGGATCCAAATTCCATTATGGATTGGATAGATAGCATTGAGAACCATTTTGAATGTGATGGTATCTCTGAGGCACAAAAATTTGTGGTGGCCAAGTCTAGGCTCAGAGGTTCAGCTCTTACTTGGTGGAAGTTTGAGCAAACTGAGAGAGAAAAGGATGGAAAAGGTCCTATAGTTACATGGAAGGGTATGGTAACCAAAGTGAAGTAGACCTACCTTCCTGATGATTATGAAGTTCAGCTTCATAGGAGGAGACACAATCTTAGACAAAAAGATCTAGATGTCCAAGCCTACACCGAGGAGTTTCAAAAGCTATGTTTGAGATCAAAGGTAGTTGAAGATGAAAGCATTAAGCTTGCAAGGTACTTGAATAGCCTCAAATGGTCTATTCAAGAAGAAATGAGTCTAGTGAACTTCAAGACCATTCGCTAATGCTATCAAATGGCCTTGAAGATAGAAGATAAAAGCAAGAGAAAGCAAGACCAAACCTCCAAAGGTAGAGGTAAAGGCAAGGATAGTAGAGGACAAAGAGGTGGTTATGATGGAAGAAGTTCTAAATCAAGAACTCAAGGAGACATAAAATTCAGTGAGCAACAAGAAGGAAGCTCAAGTAGAGGTGGTAGAGGAAGGAGTTCTAACTCTAGCTTCAGAGGAAGAAGTTGTGGACAAGGAGGAAGAGACAACTATTTTTCCAATATGAAATGCTACCATTGCAATCAAATGGGGCACCCTGCTTATAGGTGTCTAGAGAAAGGTAGTTCTTCACAAGGAGGTGATAAGAGAACTAATCTAGTTCATGATGAGATTAATGCAACAGATAAACATGTTGAAGTACCATTAAATTCAGAGGAAGGAGAGAATCTCATGATGAGGAGAACTTTGATAAAGGAGCCAGTGAAGGAAGAGCCAAGCCAAAGGAGGTCTTTATTTAGGATAAAGTGCAAGATAATGGGGAAAGTATGTAGGGTCATCATTGACTCAGGCTCTACTGACAATATTGTGTCAGAGGAAGTAGTTAGCAAGCTAAAGTTGACAAGGATACCCCACACGAATCCTTACAAGGTCACTTGGCTCAATAAAGGCCAACATGTGTTGGTGAATGAACAAGCATGGGTGGAGTTCTCCTTTGGAAGGTACAAAGAAAAAGTTTTATATGATGTGTTACCTATGGATGCATGTCTAGGTAGGCCATGGCAATTTGACCGCCAAGCCATACATGATGGAGGAAAGAATTTGTATTCCTTCAAGAAGGATAATGTGACCTTCAAAATATAGTCACTATTGGAAGATGTTGAGGTGAAGACAACAGGTCCAAATGTACTTATGGTGGGTTAAAAAGAGTTTTTACAAGCCATGGAAGAGAGTGAAGGAGTTGGCTATGCATTGGTACTAAGACCAAGAGAGGGAGATGAAGGCAAGGTGACCAAGAAGACAGAGTTACCAAAGGAGATTCAAAGCGTGATGTAGACTTACCAAGGTATGGCGAGTGATGGACAACCATCGGCCTTACCCCCTAAAAGAGCCATAAGTCATAGGATAGACCTTATCGCAGGAGCTACCCTACCTAGTAAGGCAGCTTACAAGATTACCCCTCAATAAAATGAGGAAATTGCTAGGTAAATCCAAGAACTCCTAAACCAAGGCCTAATTAGAAAGAGAATTAGTCCATGTGTCGTACCCACTATCCTTGCACCTAAGAAAGGAGGAACTTGGAGGCTTTGCAATGATTCAAGGGCTATTAATAGGATAATCATAAGGTATAGGTTCCCTATCCCTAGGATTGAAGACCTAATGGATTGTCTAGGTGAAGCTAAGTACTATAGCAAGATAGACTTGAAGAGTGGCTATCACCAAATAAGAATACATGAAGGAGATGAGTGGAAAATATCCTTTGAGAAGGAAGGTTTGTATGAATGGCTTGTCATGCCATTTGGTTTATCCAATGCCCCCTCCACATTCATGAGGCTCATGAATGAATTTCTCAAAGACTACATAGGAAAGTTTGTGGTAGTATATCTAGATGATATACTGATTTATAGAAAGACAAGGAGTGAACACCTAGAACATCTTGATATTGTTTTCAAGAAGCTACATGAAGAGAAGTTGATGATCAACTTAGAAAAGTGTGAGTTCATCGAAACAAAGCTAGTGTACCTTAGATTTGTTCTATCACATGGCAATCTGAAAATGGACAAGAGAAAAGTGGAGGCTATCATGAATTGGCCTACTCCAAGGACAAAAATAGAGGTAAGGAGTTTTCATGGCCTTGCATAATATTATAGGAAATTCATAAGGCAATTTAGTGCAATTTGTGCTCCTATGTTGGATACTATCAAGGGAGGCATGAAGACCAAGTTTGTATGGAATGAGCATGCTAACAAAAGCTTTGAGTTATTGAAGGAAAAGATAGCTACCCAATCTATTTTAGTGTTGCCAAGCTTTGAGAAGCTTTTCACCATTGAGTGTGATGCTAGCAATGTAGCTATTGGGTCTGTTTTAAGCCAAGAGGGTAGATCGGTGGCTTTTTATTCAGAGAATTTAAGTGAAGCTTAGAAGAAGTACTCTTCTTATGACCTTGAGATGTATGCATTGGTCCAAGCTCTAAGGAAATTGAGGCACTACTTTCTTCCCAAGGAATTCATAGTGTATTCAGACAACCACGCACTTAGTTTCCTGAATTCACAAGAAAAGTTGAGTCACAAGCACATGAAGTGGGTTTAATACCTACAAGCTTATACTTTTAATATCAAGCACAAGAAAGGAGCATGAGCTCATAACACAGTGGTTGCTATGAGCCCTTGTAAAAGGGAGGTACATAGTTTGAATCCCAGGAAGGACACGATGATGTATGTTGGGCACGGGAGTCGGAAAGAATCATTGTTCAGCATAAGTATATGATTCAAATGAGATGGGAGTCAGAATGAATTGTCTTTCAACACAATTATTCACGGAGAAGGTGATTGTTGTTCTAGTTGTCTGTCCCTCGCTTGGGCTTGGAGTGCTCATGATCCCTGTGCCAATCCCATGATGGGTGTGTGTTCTTGTGCCCCTTGGGCTCGGTGTCTCGGCTGGGCTTCCATGCTCCTGGGTTTCAGCTGGTGTAGTTTATTGGGGATGAGACCCCCCAAATTTGTGGCCTCACTGGTTCATAGCTCCATTCAAAAGTAGTTATAGATCAAAAAAAATAATCAAGCACAAGAAAGGAATCCTCAATAAAGTGGCAGATGCATTGTCTAGAAGAGCTCTCACTATCCAAGAGATTCAGTTGAAGAACATGGGGATAGATCACTTCAAGGATCTATATGTAGATGATGAAGATTTTGCAGACATTTATAAGGTATGTGTTGAATACAAGAATCATTTTCATAGTAGGTATGTTGAATATACTTTGCAAAGTGATCTCTTGTTTAAAGGGAATCAATTATGTGTTCCTAGAGGCTATATTAGAGAGAACTTGATACAAGAAAAGCATAATGGTTCTTTGAGTGGTCACTTTGGAATTGTTAAGACCCAAGAACTTGTTCAAAGGTTCTATTATTGGCCAAGGATGAATCCTGATGTTAGAAGGTATGTGGAAAGTTGTGTAGTATGTCAAAAGTCCAAGGGCACTTCCTCAAATGCAAGACTTTATCAACCACTGCCTATTCCTACTAGGCCATGGGAATGCTTAAGTATGGATTTTGTAGTTGGGTTACCCAAGACAAGACAAGGTATGGATAGTGTTTATGTGGTTGTGGATAGATTTAGCAAGATGGCTCACTTTGTGCCATGTAAGACCACTAATGATGCTAGTCAAATAGCCTCTCTCTTTTTCAAGGAGATAGTAAGAATTCATGGGTTACCTATCAACATTGTGTCAGATAGATGCACCAAGTTCATGAGTCACTTTTGGAAGACTCTTTGGCAAAGGTTAGGCACTAATTTGTCCTTTGGGTCAGCCTACCATCCCCAAATTGATGGTCAGACTGAGGTTGTCAATAGAAGCCTTGGAAATCTACTAAGGTGCTTGACCAAGGAGTATGGTCAACAATGGGATCAATTGATTGGGCAAGCTGAATATGCCTACAATGACACTATAAATAGATCCATAGGGAAGAGTCCCTTTGAAATAGTCTATGGACTACATCCTAGAGGAGTGTATGAACTAAGATATTTGAAGGATGGAGTGAAGGGAAGTGGATATGCTGATGATTTTGCATATACTATGTAGGAGGTACATAATACAATGAGGAAGACCTTGACAAAGAACACCGTGAAACATAAAACCAAGGTGGATGAGCATAGAAGAACAGTTCAGTTTAATGTGGGTGACTTGGTTATGGTGCATCTTAACAAATCAAGACTTCAAAAGGGAGTCCCTCACAAGTTGCAGATGAGAAGGATAGGTCCCTCTCCTATCTTGGCTAAGTATGGGGATAATGCATTCAGAGTTGAGCTACCGAAAGACAGTGGATTGTCCCCTGTTTTTAACATTGCAGACTTAGTCCATTACAAAGGACCACAACAAGATATGGATCAAAGCCTTCATGAAGTGATCAAAGATGTGGAAGATCTCTAATTACCCACTGCTATAGTCACAAGAGTTGACAGTATATTGGACACAAGGGTCTATAAAAAGACTAGGACCAAGGAGTATAAAGAACATCTCATAAAGAAGCATGGGAAAACTAATGTTGATGCAGTATGGATAAAGGAATTAGAGTTAAAGAATATGGGAATTGATCCAAGAATAATCAATCCAAGGGTGGATTGAACTTTTTGTTTTGGGGAGGATGGTGCAGGAGCACACCTAGGCTAACCTCCATGATGCTAGTTGTTTTGGCTTCTACTTGACTCTAGCCAAGTCAGGAATGTTGATTTGTTTTAAGACCTTAGAAGTTCATTGCAATGTGGGCTAGGTGAGTTAGTCATTAGTACTAAGGTCACACAAATAGCCATTGTTAGTTGTTGATTAATTTTCTTAGTGTTAGAAGCTTAAGGTGAGATTAGAGTCTTTAATGTGTTCTAAGAACATAATGAGGTTGTAAAGATGCAATAAGATTATTAATGATCTTGGATCCTCTAAATATAGGAGGTTATTAGTCCTAAGAAATAGGATGATAGCATAAGTGAAAGATGCAAAATGTTGTAAAGAAGTTGTCATGACAACATTTGCAATTATTGCAAATGTTGCATGCAACTCGGTTATCCTTGGATCCCCTTAAGAATAGGAAGTGGGAGATTGGCCAACATGCCCTAAAATTATGGAAATGGAATCTTATGTTTAGGATGGCTCAAATCTTGAGGTTAGACAATGATTGTAATAGTTTGTGAATATCAATAGAGCTCTGCAACACCGTTTCCAGGAAGATCCGGAGCTTTTGTGGTGATAGTATGTGCAATAGATTGAGAGATTAAATCTAGTGGTTATTCAGTGTTCTTTAGACTTTTCTAAGACTTTTTCATTTGATAGGAAAGTTTTTTAGAGTAGATATATTGTGTTGAATAAATTGTTTTTGTTTTAGAGTTATTACTGGTCCTGTTTTGACCAGTCGGTGCATTCATGGCTCCCCCATGAAATCTAGCCATAGGAAACACCTAAGGATGGATGGATATGTTATTGGAGTCATTATTGTATATATCTTTAGGATTAGGAGTCTTTAAATTATGGAGAGCTATTTTCACTACTAGGCCCTAGGTGAGCAGACAGAGCCCATTTAGAGGTCTAGGAATGAAAGATTGAAGATTTCTTGCAGGGTAGAGAGGTATTGTATGACACAGGTACATTTTCAAGTTGGAATTCATCATATCTTAACACAATAAGTGGATTTAGTTCATACCAATCCATTTGATCAAGTTGTGAGTGAGTTACAAGCAAGGTTACAGTTAGTCCTAGAAACTAGGCCTATTAGCCCTATTTGTCCTAGTTTGTAGGAAGCCAGTGTAAGGAGGTTGTCAGACCCTAAAACTAACTGGATATTTTAAAACTTCCAAATGGGTATCCAAATGTGGTTTTATATTTTTAGGGTGTTTGGAAAAGTTTTTCTAGAATTGGCAAAAACTCACTGGCAAAGGCTACAAGAAATAGGCCTAATTAGGTATCTTGATGGTGAATCCTTGAACCCGGTAAGTATAAGTTTGAAGATCCTTCTAAAATGGATCAAATTGGAAATTTTATGAATGTTTTCATAAGGATGGGCACCCCTACAATGAAGATTGAAGTTTGTGAGAAGTTAGCACTTAGAGCTTTCTAAGTGAGGGAGGAGAATTGTACTAACTAAAAGGTGTTAGTCTTTCAAGGTGAAGCACAAAGGTTAAGAACTCTTAGAGAAGAGTTATAATTGGACTTAGTTAATCATCTAAGCCAATCAGGACCTAGAGGAGACTAGGTTCCTAAAAGAGACAAGCTAGGTCTCTTAGTTGCAGTGTAAGCAAGCCTTGGAACACTCACATCATGGGATAGATACCATAGGTTGAGGGGGTTTAGAAGTTCTTGTATTCCTCTTACCCATCTCATGATTATCAAAAAATGTTGGAATGGTTGTATATGAAGCCTATTTTGTGTTTAAATTGATAGTTTTGAGGGTTTTAGCATTAATGTTCATTTTAACTACAATATTAACATCAGAGTATGCCAAAAAATTGTCTCCAATTTTACAAATTTGCCTAGTCTATTTCCTATATCCTCTAAAATAACACTTTGCATAAATTCAACTAGAAAGTTAGTCAGCTTGATCCATCTAGTAATTATAAACTTCTCAATTTTGCTAGGGTTTAAATTAGGAAACCATTTTGAGAATAAAAAATTATGCCCTCTATAAGCCAAGCCTTTCCCAGATAAAAAAATGTAGTTTTGATGGAATGATCTATACGGTTGATGAATAGGGAGTTATCAAACAAAATAGTAATACCTACCTGGTCCTTGTAAGCCACTTGGAACCATTTTGTAATTTCCTCAATTAGGGCATCTATCCCAAGCCATTGAGCAAAAAGACCATGAATTCTACAATGAAGGTGCAATTCCTTTGTATATTCATTGTCCATATTAATTGTTATTTTATCTTCATCTAGTGTAGGAATTTGCTTGGACTGAGGTATATTTGTAGGACCCTTGTTGGGTGGATTTGCAGGTTGGTTCTGATGCCATCTATTGCTATTTAAAACCCTAGGGTTATTAAGAGCCCCCCTTTATGGGGGCATCTAGAGCCTTCCTTCTAGGGTTTCAAGATGAGGTAATATTATTAAAATGTTGAGAATTAGATGTTGGTTTTCGAGAACCCTCCACCCTATTCTACAGATGATGGAATCGATTGTTGCCAAAGGGGAATGATTTCAACCCAGGGTTTCTAGGTTGATGGTTTTGCCTAACCAAGGAGATTCTATTATCTCTTGAAGAAAAAGAAGGAATATTTGATGTTAAAGGAATTTTGGATGTCTCGTTCCTAATTCTACTTGCTCCGAAAACCAACTTTTCCATCTTCCTAGCTTTCCTAGATTTGACCAACTCCCAGTCTATTTTAGCCTTGAGTGGTGGAGGAGCCCAACCTCTTCCATCCCAAGAAGAGACATTACCATGTTGGATTTCCACATTTTGGATTTGTCCAGTATTCGCTAATTAATAATTTTGCAATTTTTGTTTATTGGAAAAGCCATTTTTTTGTAAGCTAAGTTGATTGGAAACCTAATTTTAATCGTAGTAATCTTAAAGCATTTAAAATTAACAGATTGGTTTTACTCCCTAATATTCCAATAGAATTGATGAAAAAAGAGATTATTAGAAACATTGGTCATCAGTTAGGAGAGGTAGTATGGTTTGAAGAATATTCCATGTCTTACCCTAATGTTGTAATTGAAGCAATACTAGATATAAATATAAAATCTTTGAAAATTATTGAATGAAGATCTAAAGATACAACATATATTATCAAACCTATTTTTTCAAAGGATCGGCTAGGTTCAAAATATGAATAAGGGGGGATTTACAACTAGTTTCAACCATCCTGCCCCAAAAGAAAGTTTCATGGATCCAAGAGTGCAAGGAGATTTAGAAGGAAGGATTGTGGAAGAAAGAGTACATAATGGTTCCCCAATAGAGGAAACTAATATTAATCTGGCCCTTGATCTAGGTAAAGATAGCTCCTAACTAGCTAGTGCTACAAGCATAGAGGTAAAAAATACACTCACTAATGAGAGACCAACACAAGTTGTAGTTGACACCAGTATGAAAGATAAGGTATTGGAAGGAAGTGGTTTCTTGAATAAGGATAGGGAGGGTGGAGATTTAAACAAAGAGAACAAATTTTGGAATAATACACCCTTGGAAAACTTTGATAAGGTTAACATAACGAAGGAAACATGGATTAACTCAAGAGATATATCTGAAGGAGTGGAAAGTCTCGATAAAGAAACTTTAGAAATAGTTGTAGAGAGTTTAGTTGAGGACTTTATATTGTCAGAAGAGAATACTATAGAAAAGAAAGATGAAATACTAGAGCTAAGGGAAAATGATGGAATGAACAAGGTGGAAAGGGAGTGACAATAGGGAGCAGAGCAAGAAGCATGTTTGGTAGAAACAAAAACAAAAATGGTGCAAGATGAGACTATTTTAAGCATAGAGTCTGTGCCAATTATAAGGAGGGGAAAACTCTTCCAAGAAGAAATAGTAAGAAATATTGAAAGAAACACGACCATTTTAGGAGATTTTTTGGAAGAAATTATATCAATACATAACGAGGTAAGAGAGGATTTAACTCACTAGCACAACATGAAGAATATGAATAACACAACAACTATGAACTCTCAAGAGAAGAAAAATACATATTTAAGGATGAATGGAGATGAAACTGGTATACCACCTTCTGTAAAAAGTTTAGCTTTAGTACCAGTCAACTCTCCTCTAGAGATTTATTAGATTCCCATGGAATTAGAAGCAACCTACAACACACTGGGGATATATCAAGAATCAAAATTTGTACCAAATCTAAAAGATAACGAAGGAAGAGATTTAGAACAAGTGAATTGGGATTTATCAACAACTTCACTGAGAGAGTTAATATAGAATTAGAAGGAGATAATGATTTAGAAGAACAAATAGATCAACTAGTTTTAGAAAGAGAAATTGACAATGAGGTAATTTAGGTATTGTATAAACCTATGAAGGGATAGATAGTCCAATATGTAGAAAGGTTTTGAATAAGTGAGGAAGGAAATCTTTGGTGAACCTTATAAGACTTGATCGAGAAGGTGAAAATTAGGCTAAAATTACAACTCTTTTTCATGCAGGGAAGGAGATGTTCCTTCCCAATTAGCAATGAGCCTAACAACGTGGAATGTTTGGGGCTTGAATGCCCCTAACAAGAAACACTTGTTAAAGGGTAATCTGAACTTAATGGAATCAGATATTTTACTTATTCAATAAACTAAATTAAATAAAGATGAAATGGATAAATTAAATAAGAAAATTGCAATATGGCAAACAAATAGTGTAGAAGTGGAGTATGCATCTGGCGGTCTAGCTATCCTATTGGACCCCAGGAAAGTTAAATTTGAATAAGTTATTAAACTATCCAATTGGATGGGGGGATGGGTCTAAAGTGTTAAGATCTCTCTCAACCTTTTTTTTTATTAATGTTTATGGCCACATTAAAAATAACTGCAAGAAGAACTTATGGACAAAAATTGGAAATTTTTGCAATCAACATATAGATAGGAATTTTATCTTTGGAGGGGATTTTAATGCTATATAGGACATTAGTGAGAAGAGTGGTGGTATATAGCATGAGTCACAATCATTAAAGGATTTTAGAGTTTGGATAGTAGAAAACAACATAATGGATATCAAAACTAGTAATGACATCTTTCCCTGGAACAATCGAAGAAAGGGTTGTAGTAATATATTAGAAAGATCAGACACGTTCATATTTTTAGGGGATTTTAGTTCCTTAAAAAATATTCTCTTAGAATCTATCCTTACTACTTTTGTATTAGATCACTTTCTGATTAGACTAGATATAATTGAAGAAAGGAAGCCCTCTCTAAACTTGTTTAAATTTGAATATATGTGGTTCCAAGACAAAAGTTTCCTAGAATTAGTTGAACAATGGTGGAAAGAGGAAACATTTGAAGGGTCTAAAATGTTTTGCTTTGTGTCAAAGTTAAAATCATTAAAGATTAAAATTTTAAATTGGAATAAAACACATTTTAAGAACATCTTTGTAGAAAAACTTGAAGTAGAAAAAGACATTCATGATTCAAATGAATAAGTGTTTAGAGTCGATATGGATAATGAAAAATATTTAAGAGAAAAATGATTATTGCATAAATATGAGGAACACATATCAAAAGAAAAGAATTTTTAGAAACAAAAATCTAGAGAGACATGATTAACTAATCAGGATTAGGAACTCCAAATTTTTCCACAATAGTACAAATCATAGAAGGAATATCAACAAGATACTTAAAATTTAAAGTGAAAATGGGGACATATTAGAGGACCCTCGAGGACTAGCTAAGGAATTTGTAATTTTATTGTCTCAAAACACCTTAAACAATTGGGAATATTTTGATTTAGGAGCTCTAAAGCAATTACTAAAGAATATTCCTAAACTTATTTTAGAAGAAGATATAAATATTTGAACAAGAATTCACATTTGAGGAAATTAGATCTATTATTTTTTAATTACATTCTGACAAAGCTCCTGGTCCATGTGGGTTTCAGGTGGTTTTATTTCAGAAGTGTTGGCATTTTTCAGGCTTTGAACTCGGGGAAGCCTTTGAAAACACTAGGAAATTAGGTAGATTGGAAATTAATAATACCTTCCACACTCTCATACCTAAGAAGAAAGAGACTGAGGACTTAGGAGATTTTAGACATATAGCATTGTGTAATATAATATATATAAAATACTTTCAAAAGCCCTTGAAAACAGGCTTAAAAGATTCCTGCCCAATATTATCTCTGAAGAATAAATTGGGTTTGTTCCAGGAAGATCTATCTTTGATGGAATAATCATAGAATAAGAAATTATTCATCCAGTTCAACAAATTAAAGAAGCTAGTATGCTTGTAAAATTAGACATTGAAAATGCATATGACAAAGTAGATTGGAGATACATATGCAATTGTCAAGAAGCTTTAGGTTTCTCCAATCAATGGATTAACCTCATCTTCAATTATATATCAATCCCTAAAATATCCTTATTATTTAATGGCACTCCTAAAGGTTTTTTTGATATCTCTAGGGGATTAAGGCAACGAGATCCAATCTCCCCAATTATTTTTATCATAATGGCAGAAGCCTTTGGCAGGTCAAACACTAGGGAAAATCAGCAAGGTTTGATCACTAGAATCAAAGTAATTGAAGGAGTTCCTCATATTACTCATCAACAATTTGTTGATGATACTTTATTACCTAGTAAAGGCACAGTCTAGGAAGCTAGAAATTATAAATAAATCCTTAATCTTTACATGAAAGCCTATGGACAAAGGGTAAAGGCGGATAAATTTATTAATATTGATGGTAGACTTGATAATGAGACATTCTAGATTCTTGGTTTTAGGAAAGGGGAGTTCCCTTGTCGATATCTAGGCATGCATCTTGATAAGGGAAAATGACTAATAAATTATGGGACCCTTTAATCAAGAAATTAGACTGAAAGATGAATAATTGGAAGGTTAAATGATTAACAAATGCAGGATGAACAATTATGATTAAGTCTATACTAGTGGTTGTCCCTACCTATCAAATATCCTACCCGCCTCTTACACAAGGTGCAAATGACAAATTAGAGAAGAAATTAAAAGAACTTTTTTTTGCAAGGGGTTTTAGACAATAAAAAGATGAACCTTATCAATTGGGACAAGATATGTAGACTGCTAAAAAATGGAGGTCTATGTATTAAGAAAATGAAGTGGCAAAATATGGCATTAGGAGCAAAGTTGGTGAGGAAAATTTATCAGGAACTAGAAAGAAAATGGGCAAAAATTCTCTTAAGAAAGTATTGTAGACACGTAAAAATGGACAAAGTGCTTTTAAATTGCAAAAATCAATAAAATGACTCGAAATCATCAAAATGCACCAATTCAATCAAAAAGGGATCAAATCAATTAAAGTGGACATAATTAAATAAAGTTGGACAAAATCAATTAAAGCAAAGGAAAAATCAAATA
Organism: Chamaecyparis obtusa; assembly: GCA_027943335.1. Classification (NCBI taxonomy): domain Eukaryota; kingdom Viridiplantae; phylum Streptophyta; class Pinopsida; order Cupressales; family Cupressaceae; genus Chamaecyparis; species Chamaecyparis obtusa. Next base: position 72,811 of record BSBK01008706.1, read on the forward strand.
ATGAGGTTAAATAATTAAATCAAGGCTTAAAGGGGTGAAAAGCACTACATAATTGATTTTAATCAATTAATTGTATAGTTGTTTAAATCAAAAATTAAAATGAACCTATTACCCTTACATGGCTAAATTTAATTAATTAATTTAATTTAATAATTCCTAATATCTTTCAACAAAGTTGAGCAACCAATAAGAATTAAGGACAAAAAGACACAAATCACTCAAAAAGGGATGAATCTCAATCACTCATTTGAAAGTTTCAATCTCAACCACTCAATCTTGTCCTTTTGTCCAAAGCTTTGAGACAAACCTTTAAATTGTCCCCCCATTTATGAATAAAGCAAAGTATTTGACTCAACCAAAGGTAAATCATGATTACTTCACTCCACCCCCTACCCTTGGGAATTTACTATAAATATGAAGCATTTTGAGAGCAATTGAGATCTTAGAAATTCATTTGCAAAGCATTGTTACTATAGGCATTTGAAGAGCATTCTAAGAGCATTTAAGAGCATTTAGAGTATTTGCATTATACTTTTGTCAATTTGAGCTAGAATCATCATCATATAAGCATTGTAAAAGCATAGCAGCATACATTCTCATTTTAGAAGTGTCACTAATGGAGATTTTAGCTGAGAGCTTCACTTACCACCTCTTTCTAGAGATCCATAAGATGCTATAGATCTTAGTTTAATTTTTAAATAGATTTGCATTGTATTTACTTTAGAATTGTTGCTAATTTGATCTTAATTTCATGAAGGTGATTATCATCATCACACAAATGGCACCCACCGTGGGGCCCTAGACCTCATTTCATCATTTTCATCATATATTGCATGCTCGTATTGTCACTTTTCTATGAATATTTTGTAGAAAATAGGTGAAGTCACGCGTACAAAAGATTCACTCATGCTTACAGTCATTTTGATGACGCTTACGATCTCTGTTCTGACGCTTACTAGCTGATAACTCACGCATGTGAGATAAATAGTTCACCCTTTGCGCATTAAGTCACACCTATGACTCAGGAAGTATCGCTTATCTACAATCCGGTATCACCTATCATCAGCCTTTGCTCTGCAATTTACAACAACAGTCACGCTTACAATTTTTGTATTCACATTTACTATTGATTAATTATCACGTAAGATCAATCATTTTCCACAATTTTCAATACTGCTTACACTTAGCAATAAATTATTTATGCGTACCAGCATTTAAATGATGCGTACAAACATTTTAGTCATGTGTACTAACTTTTAAATGACGCATACTAACTTTTAAGTGACGCCTGTGACTCTTAAAGTTACACCTGCTAACAATTTGTTCACGCGTATTAGCTAGACAATGTCGCCTGCTATCTATTGCCTTTATTTACTGTTAAATTGATTAAATCATTTGTCTAACTCTTTGTTTACATGATTTGACAGTAAATGAGCAATCACATAAAGGTACAGAAGCTGAAAAGCAGATTCAATCAAGAAGAAAAGGCGTTAGCAAAGAGGATCAAGAAGGAGAACTTTGAGCACATTAAGGTTGTTCTTGAGACAACACAAGAGGAAGAAAATTAGGTATTCCAGAACTATCTTGCAATTATTGAAGCTTACAAAAAGAAATTTATTTCTCTCAATTGGATCTTTAGTCCTTAGTTCAAGTTTTTCTTTGAAAATTTGCAAATAAGGTACTTAAAGTTCATACATAATTCTTTGTTTCATAAATTTTAATTTGGTTTCCCCTCATTTTGAATGGTTGTGTTGGACTAACTTGTTGGAGGAGGGAGCGGGAACGATCACCACTAGGTGAGTAAAAAGAAAGATAAAAGGCAAAAATCACAAAAAGCCACCTAGCCATTGCTAGCTACAAAGGAAAAGGTATTCATCGAATCAAGCTTGCACTTGCTTAAATTGTGGCATTCATTGAATCTAGCTTAATTAAAATAAGGAATTTGACCAAACACCTCAATTATAAGAATCTCTTTGTTAGGAGATTGAAAAAGAACATTGTTACTTGAGTGTTTGAGAAACTAAGAGAAAGTTAGGGATATGCTCTTCACCTTTTAGGTGAACCAAATTCCCAAAAACTTAATCTTAATTTCATTTCCTTGCTTTATATGAACATGCTAGTTAAAATAGAGCAATAAAGGGCCTGCCTCCCAAGATTTTCCTTACGAGGACGGTGAGAGGGAATGACCCAAGTGGGAGACAACCACCTTTGCCACGGTAACATCCAACCCACTATAATAAAAATACACTTTTTCTTAAAAGGGGAGTGGCTAGATTATGTACAAGTGTCTTCACTTCCTCTAGTAGTCCTAACGGATTACGCAAAATCATGCCTTGGTGCGTGTGGGAAGCCCACAAGTGGGTATAAGAACTTGGCATAGTTTAGAACGGATTTTTTCAATAAGACCTGATAAGTAGCAAGACCACCTTTTAGAGCCAAAATGTTAAGAGCCAAATTTGACTTTAGGTAGGCTGCTTGGAATTCTTTCTTGTGTTATACTTATGGAAACGATCAAGAATATACACTCTAGTGTGTTTTAGGGACACGGTTTAAAATTGATGCATGTGTTGCGATTGTCTTCTATTTTCAAATAAGGAAATTTCATAAAACTTGATCTTAAACGTTTAAAAATTAAAAAATTTACAAATTGGTCAGAAAAGTGCCGCATGTGCACAAAACAATACTACCTATCAGAGGTAAAGTCACGCCTGTGACTTATATGAAAATGTGTATCAATAGGGAAGTCACGCCTATAACATATTGAATCACACCTGTTAAAACTGGAAAATCACTTATCAATAGCAAAGTGTCACCTGCATACCTGCAATGTGCCACCTAGTTCAATACCAGTTCATGCGTACAAACATTTTAGTCACGCCTAAACTCTGGCAAGTGATGCCCAGAAGTAAAGAAGGGCAAACGGAGGACATTTCTTGAGGGTTTGGAAAAATTTTGAAGTCATATTTGGATACCCTTTGTGGAGATACTCCTTATCAGTGCAGCATAATTACCAAAATCAAGATCAAGATCTCCATAATTATCAAAATTATGGAGTGTCCAAAGATCAAATTTTAGAAGCATCCAAAGATCCCATATTTATGGAAACAATGGAATTAATTTTGAAGAGGTATAATGAAGCATATTCCATGTATTTAGCTCAATCAGAAGCTAAGCTTCCTCATAATGATGACACGTCAACTTTAAAGAAGGATGAGGAAAAACAAAAAGATACTTTATCTAAAGAGCCATCATTAAGATCAATTTGGCCATTTCTTTATGATGATGGGCCAGTCGTATCTTCATCCTCCTCATAAAAAGAAGTGTTTGAGAGCAACGAACCTATCTTGGATCAAGGGAAATCTCATGATAATTCTATTTGTAATTAAGATAATAAAGAGTGTGAAGAGAAGGATATCACTCTCAAGAAAGATCTAATGCACAAACCTCTATATAGCAAGAGTAATCCTTTTATCCTTCGTCCATCTCACAAAGCTTCACAAATTCCTCCATCAAAGAAAGAGCCTAATGATGACACTTTTCTCGTTGACTATGTCTACCCTCAAGGGCTACCTCTAAAAGAAACCCAAGCTAACTTACATCTTGTAGCAGATTGTTTCCATGCTTCAAAGATCTTGGACCTCAAAGCTTCATGTGCTTCAATGCCTATTATACCCATTCAAAAGGATCCTACATTATTCTTCCAAACATGCCCCACACATACCCAAACATCTACCTTGTCCTTAGAAGTGGCTCCATGTCAAGAGGATAATCCAAAGAGAAAATAACAAATATTGATAAAGATCAAGATCAAAATTATATACAATCCCCTCCCATATTTGATGAAGGTCCCATATCCATAGAACCTTGTGATGATCCCCTTGCATCCTTTCATGTCTTCCAAGATGATATCCTTCCATTCCAAGAACAAAGTACCCTTCCAAGTTCCATATTCTCTCCACTTCCCAAGCAAGATCAAGATATCCCTTCCATAATTTCCAAAATCATATTGAAAATCAAGAGCAAAATACCCTCTCTACACCATTCAAAGATCCTTGTCAAGATCAAAGTATCCTATCATTTCCTTGTCATATTCCTCCATGTTCACCTCAAGAAACCATCATTCTTCCAAATCCCTTTCATGATAATAAATCCTTTCAAGCTTCAGTTGATCCTATCAAATGTGTTCCTATCAAAGCTACTTATGAGACTATTGGTATAAAGATAAATCTTAAAGATGCAAACTTTAGCAATGCAGCTCTTTCTAAAGATATTGATATCCCTTTCATACCTTATATTCATCCATTCAAATGCAACCATATACCTTCACTATCCTCAAAATCCATTTTGGGTTCCTATGTCCCAAAGCAAAAGTCTTCATTCCTTCCATCCATATTAGGTCCATATATTCCTCCATCCACCATTCCTATCATCCCTAGCTCTCCATTCACTTACCCTACCATGTATCAAGATCAACAAAGGCACACATACTTGAAGAATGTCCAAACACCAATCCATATGAACCCTCCATATTACTCCTATTCATCCACAATTCCTAAGTCTTTTGGAAGCAATGTTGATGTGCAACATAAAAATCATAAATCCAAGAATCCATATGTGTATAAAAATCACAATGTCCCATCTAATCAACATGTGAATGAAAAGAAAAATGAAATATCCAAAAGGCCGCAAAGGTCCACCAAGCAGAAAGAAAAATCAAATGAAATGTGGGTTCCTAAATCCCTCATTGAATAAATGCATTCAAAAGCATCACAAAATAAAGAAAAATAAAAAACTATGTGGATTCCCAAGTCACTTTTGAAAGACTTGCACACAAAAGAAAAATCAAAATTGACATTCAAGCTTCCAAAGGCTTCCATTCCATCTCCTTCCAAACATCCTTCATCTTCCTATATCCCAAAATCCACTACCTCAAGAAGATCCTTATCTCCGTCATCTATTGTTCCTCCATAATTCCACCACTCTTCAAAGTGTGTGTCAAAGTTGATCTTGCCAACATTTTCATATACAACATACCTTCTTCTTATCCTCGCATTCATTTTCCAATGCATACTTTCCATACTTCCATCCCTCTTATCAATATCTTTGAGCATTCTAGTCATACCCATGGTTTATTATAGCATATCTTTCAAAGGAGCATTATCCAAAGATTCTGATGTTGGGAAAATATTGAAAAATACAAAAAAAGAAAAAAAAAGAGAAAAAAAAAAAAGAAAACAAAAGAAAGAAAAAAATTGCCTTGGTGAAAACCTAGCAATAGGCACCTTGGTAGCAAAAGTAAAGAGAAACAAATACCATGATGAAAACTTGGTAAACAGGCATCATGCGTAATTCCTCCTTCTTGCACTCCACACTTGGGGGAAAGTTTCATCCATATTCCCTCTCTCACCTTTAATCTTGACAAGGTTGAACACATCCATGAGCATTAAGTATCTTGACATTCGTTATTCTTTCCATCAGCTTATGTACTTGTTGCATCCATGTTACCCTATCATGATCTTGCTTATCCCAAATTCACCTTCATTATTCCTTGATAGTCTTTCCATAATCTCAAAACATCCCTTCATAGACTCCATCACCCCTTTACCCAGATTGTGTTATCTTATCCACATCTTATCCAAATTGATCCTTTGGTCTTGATCAAAATGAAGAACCTAAAATACAAAAATTGTTATCAAGAACTTCTTGACATGTCCACTCTTTTGGATCCCTCATTTTCATGATAGCAAATCGTTATCCTATAGGCTATCTAGCACTGCATCATTGGCTTCCATGGCTTATCCAAAACATGCTTCAAATTGCTATATCATTTTTCCTTAGCTTGGGTAATCTTGAGGAGATGGTCCTATAGGTCACATTCACATGCTTCATACATCATGGCCTTTTCATCTCTAATCCATTAGCTTACAAATCCATCATTCATGTCCTATATCTTGCTAGACATTGGGGGAAAACCAATGTGATCTTGTTTGAGAGTTGGTAATTTCTTGCATAAAGTGCTTTTGAGCTACATCTTGCATAAACCAAGCTTTGGTAATATTTTGGGAAGTTTGCCCAAGTCCAACATTTTTCCTATCCAACTAGGGGCATTGGATCTTAATCAGCGGATTTCAATAAAGAGGCATCAATTCACATGATAGCAATGCATTAAGCTACAAACAAATTCAAGAGTGCTACAATCAGTCACATCAGAGAGAGATTTATCAGAGCTTCAGAAGAGAGAGATTTTCATGAACCTTTGATGGATATCATTGTTCATACCAAGTATTTGAGCTTACAACTTGATCCTTGAGCCTTCATTGACTTTATTATTTAGGATTAAAAATTGATAAACACCTTAAAGATTAGAATGCTTGGAAATACTTTTTGAAAATCATGAAACATTGCAAAACACTTGAACCTTTCTTTTGATAATATGTATTGAATTGACTTTTATCACATCTTTTTAGCTAATCGATGATGTTTCGACTAGATTGGCAATGATGGAGACATGATATTTCTCTTGCCTTTGAGTGACTGTCTTGAGGGAGATCCAACAACTTATGTGAATTCATCTAACGACATGGTCACCAAAGAACCATCGAGGACTTTCATGCAGGGTGGAGGGTTGACCTTTGTTTGTTTGCAACATTGAATCTATTGAAGCTGGTATTCATACTCCCATAGTTGGTCATTCAACTAGTGAGGGTTGTACTAGTTTCCAAAGAGGTTACCAAAAAGTGAAAAACAAAGTGGTATTCATATCATCATGATGTGGTCAGTGATGGTTGTGTCAGCTTTCCAGTCCCACAATGCTCAATGATGAAAATATATCTCTATGGCATTTCTTTGCTAAAAGCTAGTGACACTTAGTTGCATTGCATTACATTTTCATGTTAGATTAAGTGCATTGGTTTGTAGTTATTTTTCCAAGGGAAAAGGGGTTTCAGTTAATTATCTTGATCAATCAAAAAGGGGGAATCAAAGAAAAGTCCATATCATCATATAAATGTTCATAACATCAAAGATCCAACAATCTATATATCAAGATACAATATCAACAAAATGATACATCTAAAGTCCCGATCAATAAAACATCAACATGATACAAAATCAACAACAAGGAAAATTCATAAATCTAATATCCAAGAAGCTAGGGACTGTACCTATAACTTATAGAAATGTGCCTATTTTGCAAATCAAGAGAATCATATCAGTATTCTATATCAGTGAATCATTTTAAGTCAATCAATCCTATCAGAATCAAAGTATCAAGCAATCACACCCAGTACCATTTTTTCATGTCTATGTGTCCTGAGAATGAAGTAGTAGTATCTATCATATCGGTTTTCACACTGATTGATTTATCCTACCAGACCTATCCTATTAGATTGACAAATCACATTCATTGGTACCATTATCCTGATATCCTAATCACTTGTTTGTTTAACTACAACAGACCTAGCTATCTTGGATGTTCAATCATTCATCCAGAGACATCAACAACATTTTATTAATCATGGTTTTCCTATATCAACATATCAATCAAATAGGGGCAAATCGTTGAAATCAACATATCATCAATGTTTTTCAGAAATGAAAACATATTGGATCAATCAACTGAACCATTTCAATCAAATCTTTCAAATCAAACAATCAATATGTTTTATTTCTAAGGGGGCATCAGAGTATCAAATCAAACATTAATGGAATCAGTGGGGCATCAAAATTTTGGAATCATTATTAGTGGCATATCGGAAGCATATCAGATCAGTTTATCATACCATATCAGGACCTAGCAATCAATATCATATCAAAGGCAACAATCATATCAATCTCATATCAGAGGCAATCAGTGAATCAACAATCAAGACCTAAAAGCGATCAGGACTCAAAAGAATCTTTGAATCAATGTTCTTCACACATTAATTCAAAGAGGGGCATTTGTAGACACGCAAAAATGGACAAAGTGCTTTTAAATTGCAAAAATCAATAAAATGGCTCGAAATCATCAAAATGCACTAATTCAATCAAAAAGGGATCAAATCAATTAAAGTGGACATAATTAAACAAAGTTGGAGAAAATCAAATAAAGCAAAGGAAAAATTAAATAATGAGGTTAAATAATTAAATCAAGGCTTAAAGGGGTGAAAAGCACTACATAATTGATTTTAATCAATTAATTGTATAGTTGTTTAAATCAAAAATCAAAATGAACCTATTACCCTTACATGGCTAAATTTAATTAATTAATTGAATTTAATAATTCCTAATATCTTTCAACAAAGTTGAGCAACCAATAAGAATTGAGGACAAAAAGACACAAATCACTCAAAAAGGGATGAATCTCAATCACTCATTTGAAAGTTTCAATCTCAACCACACAATCTTGTCCTTTTGTCCAAAGCTTTGAGACAAACCTTTAAATTGTCCCCCCATTTATGAACAAAGCAAAGTATTTGACTCAACCAAAGGGAAATCATGATTACTTCACTCCACCCCCTACCCTTGGGAATTTACTATAAATATGAAGCATTTTGAGAGAAATTGAGATCTTAGAAATTCATTTGCAAAGCATTGTTACTATAGGCATTTGAAGAGCATTCTAAGAGCATTTAAGAGCATTTAGAGTATTTGCATTATACTTTTGTCAATTTGAGCTAGAATCATCATCATAAAAGCATTATAAAAGCATAGTAGCATACATTCTCATTTTAGAAGTGTCACTAGTGGAGATTTGAGCCGAGAGCTTCATTTACCACCTCTTTCTAGAGAGCCATGAGATGTTATAGATCTTAGTTTAATTTTTAAATAGATTTGCATTGTATTTACTTTAGAATTATTGCTAATTTGATCTTAATTTCATGAATGTGATTATCATCATCACACAAGTATCTTCAAAGCTCAGACCCTATAAGCATTTTCCAAACTAGTAATCCTCCTAGGGGTTCAAGAGCCTGGAACTTTATCCTTGATTGTAGAGAGATCATTAATAAAAAAATCACATGGGACATAGGTTCAAGTAGCTCAGCCTTATTTTGGGAGGATCCTTGAGGGGGATATATGCCCCTTTGGATAATATGACAACTCCTAGGATTAATGAGATTTTGTCAAATTTATGGGGTAGGAAAGTTAGGGATTATATTGAAATACTAACAGGTGACCCTAAATTGGGATGAAAATGGAGATTTGTAGAAGGTATTCCTTTAACTATAGAAGCACAAACTAAACTGGCATAAATTCTCAAATTAAGACAAATTGTCCGTAAAGAGAGGGATGACAAATTGATATGGGTGGGCTCTAATTATGGTACTTATAAAATTAAAGATGAATATGAATCTATGGTTAAAACCCAACAATGGAAGGATTCAGAGCTGCCCTTAAATCTATGTTGGGATAACGTTTGCCTCCCCAAAGTGGGTATGTCCTTGTGGGCAACATTACATAAATAAATTATCATTATTGAATGGTTCAGGAAGATTAGTTATGAAGGACCCTCTATATGTGGCCTATGCGAGAATCAAGGAGAATATATTGATCATTTATTATTAAATTATCCTTATGCTAAGAAGTGTTGGAATTGGTTAAGCAAAAAACTAAATCAGAAATCAACAATGGTAGATAATCTAGTTGGACATTTAAAATCTTGGCCAATCATCCCAAAAAAATAGTCTTTACCATATATTATAGAAGATAATACCTAACTTTGGAAAGAAAGGAATAAAAGGATATTTCAAGATGAAAAAATGAGCAAAAAATGCCTGCAAAATAAAATGGAAGCAACATAGTTGAAACAATTAATGGATTACAAAAAATGAATCATATTGAAGTGTCCATCTCAAATTGGGATAGCAAGATGAGGAAGGAATGGTATGGTTTGATTACTACCCCTCAGTATAGAAAGGATGGTAAGACAAACACTAAGGAGAGAGAATATTGTAGATGGAGTGCCCCACAATTTGGTTGGTTCAAACTAAATTTAGATGGAGCATATAGAGGTAATCCTGGAATAGTAGGAATCATATGTGTGGTACATGTGTGCGATGGGAGTTGTTGTGGAAAACTAGCTAAACCTATAGGCATAACCACAAATAATATTGCATTATTGGATGCTCTGGTAGAGGGCTTACTCTTATGTAAAGACTTAGGAATAAAAAAGATTGAGATAGAAGGTGACTCAAAAATAATTATTAATGCACTCATATATGGTAAGACTCCAAACTAGAAATTAAATTCCAGATTAGAGAGGGCTATTGGGATGTTAGGCCTTTTAGCCATACCAAATTCAACCACATTAATTGGGAAGGCAATAAGTAGGTAGATGAGCTTGCTAATCTAGGAGATGATGGATTACATGTAGAAAGGATAGGTGATATGTAATCATTTAGCTCCACCTTCGTATCTTTGCACATTTAGCAAATAACACATGAGAATGAATTCTTTTCCATTATAAAATTACTCTAAGTAAGGATAGATAGGATATTTAGTATAATAACAATTCATTAAGTCAATCCCTCCTTTTTGGGCTCCCCACACTTTATAAGCTTTAGATTTAATTTTCCCCTCCTTTTAGTCCTAAGTTATTTTTCTATACCCGCTAACAGTGTTTATAGTTTAGGTCTTAGTTGATCTTTTCATGATTGCTCTCTTTTCCATTTCCTTTCGAGAAATGTGGTTGTGTCATGTCCCTTTGTTTCCTTTATTTATTTCCCCTCCTTTTTAATCTCATCTTTTAATAATATCCTTGTGTTTATTTTTACAGATATTTTGGCTCTGCATAGATGTGTCTCGATCCTTCTGGGGGCTTCCACCATTTTAGCCCTTCCCTTTAATGATGATATTTTAACTATGTTTGTTTTGACTATTAGCCTCTTTATTCTGGTCTCTCAGTGGTCATTTTCTTCCATTATTTTATTGAGAGCTTAGGTTTATCAATTTTAAGCTAGGGCCTCTTAGCATTGTGAGTTCTTGTTAGAATGGAGACCAATGTTCATACTTTTTACATCTCTTGAAATAGAGAAATGGTCTTTCATGGTAGCATAAAGCCTGAAATATGGAATAGAATCCTTAAACCCCTAGATGATATGTATCCCAGGGTAGTAGAGCTAGTATTTGGAGAAAGGTACTTTGATTACACCTTTACTTTTAGAGTAAATGGTGATATAGTAGGGACCTTTATCTCTGGCATGATAATGTCGGGGATAAACATACAAGACATAGTCACCCTCACTAGGAAATTTTTGTGGGGAAGATTATGTTGGGTTTGGAAAATGCAGTTTATAGCATCAATCGTAGGCATGAAATCTCGTATCCAGACGATTGTATAGAAGCATAGATTTGAAGTTTAGAAGAGGCAGAGGACATTTCTAGGAAGCCGATACTAGTCTTAAATAACAAAAAAATTCAACCTAAATTAGAAGGAAATGGCATGCAACATCCATTATTTGCTTAGATGGGTTCTTATAATCCCAACCTTTGATGTTGGGTGGCTCGACCATTATTTCAAAGCAGAAGGTTATGATGTTCAAGCCTCCTTCAAAAATAAATTCTTGGATAGGATTCAAATTATACCTCTAGTAATCATAAAGAGGGGTTGGGTTCAAGATGCAAGCAAAGGCAAGGAAAACATGGAAATTGAAGAATCGGGGGATGACAAATCTCTAATGAAGATATTGTGGTCATTAATGTAAACGTAATTAGTATGACAATAGCCCTTCCACTCTTGAGCTATAGATATTTTTAGTATTGGACTAAGTAGAATATGCTTCAATAGAGACATTTTTTATAGTTAATTTTGTTAACTCATACTAGTATAGACATCTTATGATAGATATAAAGCTCAATACTTAATGAGGAATGCATACATATGACATACTAAGTATTTCAGATCAATTATAGTTATAATAATATAAGCCTTTTAGAACATATATGTTATAATGTATATTTTGTTTGATGACCACTTCAATGGTGTTGTATACCAGAAATAGTATCTTCATAGGATTCATATTGACAATAAATGAAATAGTAACTAAATAAACCACAATTATAGCAACTATTTAGCAAATTAATGATCAATTGAGCATCCTATGGTTTTCTAACTAAGAATGTTAATGCAAAGCTCTCAGCAAGCTTCCATTAATGACAGTCCTAGAATGAGAAAGATAAATGATTAAAGCATGAGGAATGTAGGCCTTCCTTTTATAGATTTTCCCAATGGTAGGGGGTGTAGTGTAGTTGATCATGATTAAGCCTTGGTTGAGTCTTTGGTTCCACCCTTTGAAGACAATGCAAATTTTGTGTCCTCAAAGCTTGGGACAAGTAGACAAGATCAATGGACAATATTCTTTTTCACTTTGAGTGATTGAGATTGAATTTGGCTTGATCCATGTGAATGCATTTCCTTAAATCCTATTGGTTCATTGAATTTCATCCCCTTTTGGGTTGTTGAGAGAAATTAGGATTTATTAATTGATTTAAATGAATTTGTTTAGCCATGTACCCCTTGAATGGGTTGAATTTGATTTAATTCATAACTATACAATTAATAGAATTAATTGCACTTTGATTTGATTTTACTTGATTAAAATGCTCTCAATTTTGATTTGTCTTGAATTAAGACTTGATTTTAATTTTGATTGGCTAATTATGCATTGTGATTCAATTACTTCAATTTTGTCTTGAATTTGCTTTGATTGGACTTGATTTATCATTTGATTATCTTTGTCCATTTTTAGGTGATTACAAATGCCCCTCTTTGAGTTGACGTGCGAAGCATGTCGATTCAAAGAATACTCTGATCTTGCTTGATGATAGGTCCTGATTCATTGATGGTCGATCTTTGATGTTCATTTGATGTCTTTCGATGGTTGATCTTTGATTTCTAATATGAGATTGATGAAGATTTTGATTGATTTGATACTCTTGATGTAGTTTTGATGATCGTTATTTGATGGTCGTTCTAATGATGGATCCTCGATATGATGTTAGAATCTGATGAAAGATTTTGATGCGATACCTGATTTGAGGATTAATTTCGATGCGATGCCCCATTTGATTGATGTACGAAATTTTTTATGATAAAAGATTACGCTCTAATTTGCTTATGTTGATGATGATATGATTGCATGCCCCCTCAGGAAATGAATCGAAATGATTTTGGATGATTTGGTTGAGAATGGGAAATTTTGATTTGTTTCCCAATATAGAAATTTGGAAATGCCCCGATCATGAGAGAATTTGATGAGAAAAGATTTGATTGATGAGATGTTGTTGATGTTCTAGATAAGTTGATGATGGTTTGGTATCATTTGATGTCAGTCAAAATCACTTGGTTGATGTTGATGTCAATCTGATAGGATAAGTTGATGGGTTGATATTTCACTCTCAAGATCTAGAGAGACAAAACAATGATTTTCCTTCCTCAAGATCTAGAGTTAGGAGATTTGATGCACTCAAGATGAGAAAATGGATGATAGGATAACTTGATTGATGTTAGATGATCAATTGGATGATTTGACTGATTGATATTTGATACATGATATGATTAGATGTTTTGATGATATGGAGTTGATTGGATGTTCTCATGATGAAAAATAGGGATTTGATAGAAGAGAAGGTGATGAACAGAATTAGGTTGCCCCTATTTGAACAACATGATTGATTATTGATGATGTCCTTGATGTATCATGAATCATTTGATGGATCAAACATTTGATAATGTATCTTGATGATGTTGATGTACCTTTGATGATCAGATTGAACATGAATTTTGATGATGGATATTTCCAACATTGATGATGTTGATCAAGACTTTGATTATATATTGATGGACATTTGATGATGTAGATTTCAAGACATTTGATGATGTACCATTGATGAAATAATTGATCATTTGATGTATCTTGATTTGGTCTTTTGATGATGTACCTCCACCCCCTTTAGCTTTCCTCTTGCAAATTAGTTTTTGAGCTAAGAAATACAATAAATGCATTTAATTTAAGATGTATGCAGCTAACTGTCATTATTCAAAATTTGGAAGCTTATTTTCATTATCAAGATTTTGGAACATGAAATTGGTACAACCCTCACTGGTTCAACCATGATGATATGAATACCTCTTTCCTCGGATTTTAACATTACAAGTAAATAGACAAAGAATTGATCCCTTTCATATACAAATGTCCTTGATGATTCTTTGATGATCATGTCATTAGATGGATTCCCATACTGCTATGAATCAATATGGCAGGCACTCAAGAAGAAATCAAGAAAATACCATCTCTTTGTCATTGCTCATCTAGTCCAAGACTTCATTGATTTTCTAAAAAGACATGGTTCCAAAAATTTAGTAACACTTTGAACATTTTTGCTTTTGTTTGTAGATCCATATTTCAAAAACTTCATCCACTTTGATCCTTAGTTATGTTTAAGCTTTTTAGATTTCGATTTGATTTGTCAAATGTTGTTGTTAGATCAAGTATTTGGATGTTTGAAATGTGATATTAATCATGAAGTTCAAGTGTAGCAATTTTTCAATTTTGATGCAATGATTTGAGCCAACTGATGTCTGCTTTACAAAAGCTCGTTGAATTTGGATTGGTGCCCTCAGTTTGATTTAGCAAAGATCATGCTTTGTTGGGCAATGCAACTTTTGAGTGTTTACTTAAGATTTGCAATTTTATTTTATTTTTATTATTATTATTATTTTTGGATTTTTTTTTGGATTTTTAGAGATTTTTTATGTTTTTGAATTTTTAGAGATTTTTTATGTTTTTGGATTTTTAGAGATTTTTTATGTTTTTGGATTATCTGAGGAACATTTTCACATTTTCAGATTTTTAGAGTTCACTAGTTCTCAAGCAAGATCACATTGAATTTCCCTCAATGTCTAGCAAGGTATAGGATATGAAAGATGGATTTGCAAATTGATGATTCACCAATGAATAGGCAATGATGGATGAAGCAAGTGTGTTACTCATAGGACCATCTCCTCAAGATTATCCAAGCTAGGGAAAAATAATATCTCAATATAGGCCAATGATGTGGTGTTGGATAGCATATGAAATAATGACCTGGTGTCATGACAATGGTTCAAAGGAGTAGACATATCAAGAGACTTTTTCTAACATTTTTTTCATTTTTTTATTTTTTGATTGGATCAATATTAAGGGATCAATGTGGATAGGATCACACAATCATGATAAAGGGGTGGTGAAGGCTACGAGTGAATGGTTTGGGATTATGGGAAGGCTTCTTAGGAATAATGAAGGTGGCTTTAGGATAAGCAAGATCATGATAAGGTAGTGTGAACGTAACAAGTGAATAGGTTGATGGATAGGATGACTCATGTCAAGATACTTAATGCTCATAGATATGTTCAACCTTGTCAAGATCAAAGGTAAAAGATGTAATATGGATGCAAGTGAGATCAATGGTAGAAAGATGGAGGATAGGATGGATGAAACTTGCCCCCAAGTGTAGAGTACAAGAGAGAGGAATTATGCATGATGCATGTTTGCCAGGTTTTCATCATGGTACTTGTCCAAGATGCCACAAGAAGTGGTTTTCACCATAGGATGGATTTCTTTTCTTTTCTTTTTCTTCTTTTTTTGTTTTTGGATGGACTCAAGTCTCATGCTCTTTGTATATTCCTTGAAAGGTATGATATGACGGGCCAAGGCCGCTGAAAGGTATGCTCAAAGATGTTGACAGGGTGATGGAAATGCGATATGGTGGATAAGGTAGAGGGTGGCTAAAGATTTATGCAATGGATTGGATAATGGAAATGGAAGGATAATGAATGAGAGGATAATAAGTCTTTCCATATGTGGGCATGAAAAAGGGAATGGAAGGATAATGAATAGGAGGATAAGAAGTATTATCAAGATCAACATCAATACACACCTTGAAGGGTAGTGGAATAATGGAGGGAAAATGGGTGAAATAGCTTGGGATTTTGATGTAAGAGAGGATACAGATCTTGAGACACAAGGACTCAAAATGGATGGATGAGATGGAATGTGTTTGGGATAATGTGAAGTGGGAGCCTTTGGAAGCTTAAATGTCAACTTTGATTTCTCTTTCATGTCTAAGTCCTTCAAAAGTGACTTGGGAATCCACACTTTCTTTGATTTTTCTTTCCTTTTGGATTCTTTAGAATGCATTTCTTCAATGAGGGATTTAGGAACCCACATTTTCTTTGATTTTTCTTTTTTCTTGATGGACCTTTTTGGTCTCTTGAATTTTTATTTTTTTCTTTCATTCACATGTCGATTAGATGGGACATGGTGATCTTAATACATATGTGGATTCTTGATTTTTCGATTCTCATGTTGCACATCTAAATTTCTTCCAAAGGACTTGGGATTGGTGGATGAATAATGCTGATATGGATGGTTCATATAGATGGTCTGATGTGGAAGATTGACATGGATGGGTGCTTGGTTTCTCAAGTATGTATGTCTTTGTTGATCTTGATATATGGGAAGGTAAGGGGATGATGGGATAGGGATGGTAGGAAAGGTTGATGGAGGGATATAAGGGCCTAATATGGATGGAAGATATGAAGGTTTCAACTTTGGGATATAGGGACCACTGATGGATTTGGAAGATGTAGAAGGATGATGCTTATGCACAAATGAGGGTAAATGGGATGTGGGAGGGATATCAACATCTTTATTTTGAGCTTCATGGCCAAGGCTTTCATCTTTCAAATTTATCTTTGTACCAATAGGCTTATATGTAGCTTTGATAGGAGTGACTTTGATAGGATCAATTGAATCTTGAGATAGATATGGAGGCTTATGAAAAGTGGATGTTGGGGTACTTTGATCTTGACAAGGATCTTTTGATAGCCAAGGAAAAATACTTTTCTTCTGATTTTTGATAATTTCATTAGAGATGGAAAGTATATCTTGATCTTGCTTAGGAGATGGGTATGATATAGGAGGTGAAGGAATATGGGGTGTTTGAGATGGAAGTATATCTTCTTGAAAGAAATGGAAGGGTATGAAGGGTTCATCATGGGACTCTTGGGGTATGGGACTTTGGTCAACTATAGGATAAGGAGTGATAATAGCTTGATCATGATCCTTAATAGGACTTGTTTCTTTGCACTTTTGATTAGTCTCTTGACATGGAGCCACTTCTAAGGACAATGTAGGAGTTTGGATGTTCACATGGGATTCTTGAATGGCTAATAAAGATTCATTTGAAATAGGAATGACAGGCATTGTAGCACATGAAGGCTTGGAGTCTATAACCTTTGAAGCATGAAAGAAGTTTGTAGGAAGATGTAGGTTATCTTGGATCTCTTTTAGAGGTAGCCCTTGAGGGTATACATAGTCATTATGAAAACTATTTGGATCTTTGTTTGATGGAGGAATATTGGATAGCTTTGCTTCTATATTAAATGGAGGAATGGAATAGGTGAAAGCTATAAGATGACCATTACTAGACATGTGTTCATAAGTTTGATCTTGCTTGAGAAAAGTATCTTCATTAGATGATTCATTAGGATTTTCAATTTCAATTATGTCATCATCAATAAGATTTTGGATTTTATGTTTCAACTCCATGCAATCTGAAGTTTCATGCTCATTATGTTTATGATATGCACAATAGTTACTCAAAAAGATAAAACCACATGAAGTGATTTGAGGCAACGTGATGAGATCATTTTCAAGAAGTTTTTCCAAAGATGATTCGTATGAATTTCCCAAAGGAGTGAACGTTCTATCCCAAGGATATTTGGATATATTTGTGTTTCTCAAAGAGTTCTCATATGATGAATATTGTTGAGATGGGACTAATTCCTCTTGATTTCCTTGATCAAAGATGGGATTCTCTTGATATTTTGAAATAGGTTCTTCATCAAATATTGGTTTATCATTAGGATATTTTTTATCAAACATAGGGTTTTCATGATATTCTTTTTTATCAAATTTTTAATTATCAAAGATATGGTATTCATGAGGTTTTTCTTGATCATAGAGGTAAGGAAACAATGTTCTTAATGAGATTTGGTTGGATGATGTTTCCATTTCTTTTTCCATTTGTGAATAGAATATTCTCTTGAATTTTGATTGTTAATTGATTTTTGGGTCTTAATGAATGTTTTCTTTTTGTAATCAAAGATCTTCAAACACAACACAACGATTTTACCAATTATCACAATAAATTCTTCCAAGCAATCTACCTAAGGTAAAATTTGGCTTTTAAATGACTCTAATGAGGTAGGCTTGCTAATTTATCAGGGATTTAGTATGGATTCCATTCAAAATGGACACTAAACTTTCATCCTCCAAGTATATTGGGAGGCTTCCCACCACCGGTATGTCAGAGTTTTGCGCAATCCGTGAGGACTACTCAAGGAAGTTCGAAAATTTAGTATCTTTTTGTCACACACCCCATTAAGGATGTATGCATTTTGTTTTATAGTGGGTTGGATTCTCACAGCAAAAGAAAGCATATCCCACTTTGGGTTGTCCCTCTCACTAGCCCTTTTAAGGCAAATCTCAGGAGGCGAGCTCAACTAAAGTTCTAGCATGGTATTCTCTATAGGATGTTATTTTTTATTTCTTTTTTGCATGCAAAAAAGAAAAAAGAAAAATTTAGCACTTTTTAACAAACATACTTAACAAGGTTCAATTTCCAACCCACTAACTAATGAGAATCGAGTATTGCTACTCTTTTCTACAAACAAGGGGTTTTTCACTTAAGTGTTTGGTTTATTCCTTTAAGCTATCCAAATTACTAGATTTTGAAAGGACAAAGCCACAATTTAAGCATGCAAATCACCAAGTTCTAAGGCTTACCTTTCCTTGTAGCTAACAAAAGTTAGGAGCATTTTTTAGTTATCTTCATGATTTTATGCTTACCTTGGCTATAGTTCCTTTCCAATGTGCTTTTTTTCTCCAACAAGTTAGTCAACAAAGCCAACCAAAGTGAAGAAACCAAAGATAAATTTGAAGAAACAAAGACAAATTGAATTTCAAGCCTTACTTGTCAAAGCTTTGCCTTCTCTGTTGAATCTGCTCTTTGGATTTTTTGCTTTTCTGTGGTCAAACATCCTGTAAAGTCAAATAAATCATTTTACCATAGTCAGATTATGCAGATTAACAATTTATACAAAAGCGCTCCTAAAATGCTTAAAAGCGCTATTTTATTGCTTAAAAACACTGCTAATCTGATTAAAAGCATTGTTTTAACTCTGTCAAAAAACTCAAAAGTGCACAAATAACTTGTAAAAGCGCTACATAATTTATCAAAAGCGGTAAAAATGAGGTAAAAATGCTCAGTAAATTAGTAAAAGCGCTCAGGAGTCAGGGAAAATGTATCGTCGATCTGTGCAAAGGCACTGTAAGAATGATAGATAGAAAATAGAAAGATCAAAAGCATCGTGGATCTGTGCAAAGGCGCAATACTTTGTCATGAAAGTGCCAAAACAGTGCTTGAAAGTGCCATTTTATCTGTCAAAAACGTCGTTTAATCTATCAAAAGTGTTGTTTCCTGAAAAACCCAAGAGTTAAACACATGCAAATTTGACAAAAATGAGATAAATCCGAGTGTTTAGTAAAGTGAAGCATTCTGCCCCATGGTGGGTGTCATTTTGTATACCAGAAATAGTATCTTCATAGGATTAGTATTGACAATAAATGAAATAGTAACTAAATAAACCACAATTATAGCAACTATTTAGCAAATTAATGATCAATTGAGCATCCTATGGCTCTCTAACTAAGAATGTTAATGCAAAGCTCTTAGCAAGCTTCCATTAATGACAATCCTAGAATGAGAAAGATAAATGATTAAAGCTAAAGCTAATTGTTCAATTCCAATTTGAAAGCTAAATTAAGTCTAGATTGCCTTTCTAAGCTCAAATTGCAAGAGGTTCAATGCAATTCTTAGATGTGTGGTTATGAATTATGAGGAATTTAGGCCTTCCTTTTATAGATTTTCCCAATGGTAGGGGGTGTAGTGTAGTTGATCATGATTAAGCCTTGGTTGAGTCTTTGGTTCCACCCTTTGAAGACAATGCAAAGTTTGTGTCCTCAAAGCTTGGGACAAGTAGACAAGATCAATGGACAAGATTCTCTTTCACTTTGAGTGATTGAGATTGAATTTGGCTTGATCCATGTGAATTCCTTTCCTTAAATCCTATTGGTTCATTGAATTTCCTCCCCTTTTGGGTTGTTGAGAGAAATTAGGATTTATTAATTGATTTAAATGAATTTGTTTAGCCATGTACCCCTTGAATGGGTTGAATTTGATTTAATTCATAACTATACAATTAATAGAATTAATTGCACTTTGATTTGATTTTACTTGATTAAAATGCTCTCAATTTTGATTTGTCTTGAATTAAGACTCGATTTTAATTTTGATTGGCTAATTATGCATTGTGATTCAATTACTTCAATTTTGTCTTGAATTTGCTTTGATTGGACTCGATTTATCATTTGATTATCTTTGTCCATTTTTAGGTGATTACAAATGCCCCTCTTTGAGTTGACGTGCGAAGCATGTCGATTCAAAGAATACTCTGATCTTGCTTGATGATAGGTCCTGATAGATTTGTCTAGATTGATGAGATGAGCTTTGGTAAATGACTTTATGAAATGATATGAAAGTGTTCAAAATTTCAATCTATTGGGCCTTAAAACAAAGGGGCTTGTTCTTGATTTGATTATATGAGTTTTGGTTAATTATTTGAATTTCTTTGCATACCAAGAAGCAATTACAAAACTGAATATTATATTCAGATTAACTTTAAATCAACAATCGAGACTTCTTTACAAATGTCTCAGATAAGGCTTATATAATAGATTAATAAGACAACTATTAATTTATGCAAATACATAAATATGAGCTTTTCACAATCAAATATATCATTAGATACATTACTGAAAAGAGATTTTTTAATATAAATTTGTATATATAGTTTCTGGTATATATAAAAATGTGTAAACCAGTGTGTGTACACACACACACACACACACACTTTCATATTTGGGTTAAAGATTAGGGAAGCAATCTAGTTCATATTGGATTGGATAATACCTCCTCCATCCCTTGATTGGTTTATGTCTTATTAAATTCATTACTTAATGGACTGACTCCTCATTGCAGAGATATCTTGTCTTTTAAATATTAGAACAAAGGACTTTTCTTTTTATAGCAGGATGAAATTGGTTGATTATCAAAATGTGTGTAATCATAGATAAGACAATAACAACAATATAAAGGATGACTTAGATATAATGTTTCTTTATGTTAAAATTTCCTATTGCAGAATAAATACTTCATCCTATAATTAATATTTAGTAGAAGGACTGAATACATGGTTTAAAATTAAAACATTATAGAGGAAACACTTTTAAGAAATGTAGGGGTAGGAATGCTACAATCAGGTTACTTCTTAACATAATGTGATAAGTTCTTACTTGACATTGATCCATTGATTAAAGGTTTGTTCTGTGCTATTATAAATATTAGTGGTTCACCACTTTTGCTTAAAAAAGAAGGTTTGTTTTGTGCAAAGATGGTAATCATTATATCCTTCCATACTGATTGGTGGTCTTTTAGAGCTTCTTTCTAAATATAATTTGTTGCATTAATATGGTGTTTGGAAGCGCTCTTATTTTTTTGGTGAAGACTAAATTACAAGTTTTATAGAAAAAAAAGCTTTGAAGCTAGATAGAGGAAGCCTCTTTAGAAAAATACTCGATGGAATTCATAATATATAATGTTGATGTAATACTTAGCCTAGAATTAAAGAGTGGTTAAGTGAGTAGATTGTACAGGTGGTGTATGTGCTTCTTGGTGTGCTTGGACAAGTGTTAAGAAGACCTTGCTTGTCTTCTTTAAGGATCCTAATCTACTCTAGGATCTTAATAGGTTTAGATGATTAACTAAAACCTTTACAAACTCTTCTCTACGAGTCAAACCCTTTGTGCTTAACCTTGAGGGACAATCACCTTGTTGTTACTCTAATGCTTTCTCCTACACTTAGAAGGCTCTAAGTGCCATCTTCACACAAACCATAAAATTCATTGCAGGGGTGCCAAAAACATTGAAAAAAATCCATGTGTTTCCATTTGGATCCATCTTGAAGGATCTCCAAGCCCTTTTCTACCGAGTTCAAGATCTAGCCTTGAGGAGGCCTAATTAGGCCTAATTCCTTGTAGCCCTTGACATGGTCCTTTTTCAACTTCCTGCCAAAAATTCCCAAACAACTTGTAAAAATAATCCCACATTCAAGTACCCTTTTTGATTTTATGAAGGATTTAGAAGGTTTTGGGCTCCTAGGTCATCCATACACATGCTTCCTATTATCTAGGTCAAATAGGGCTAAAAGGCCTAATTTATAGGACTAGTCTAGTTTCTAACTTGAATCTCAACCAAATGGATTGGTGAGTTCTCAATCCTCCTAACATGTTATGATATCAACATATCCCATCTGGAACTATGATTATTCTGTACTGTACTTCAATCCCCTGCAAGAAATCTTCAAATCTTCACTGTCAAACCTCTAACCGGGCACTCTAAGCTTGCCTAGGGCTTGATCTTAGAAATAGAAACTCGACTCTTCATGACTCCTAACACTAAATATATATAGACCAATGGCTCCCCTAAAACATTCATCTACCCTTAGGAAGATCTCATGGCTAGATTTCATGGAGGAGCCATAGAAAGACAAACTGGTCAGGACAGGAGCAGGAAACCCTCTAGACCTTAATCTATTTATTCAAGACACTAAATCAACTCAAAACTACCTACACAAAGAATGAAAAAGCCTTAAAACCTTCCTATAAACATAAATCTAACACTAATTCACAAAATTCAATCCATTAGATAGCACTGTCACACTATAATGCTCGGTGTCCACACAAAATAGAATTGCAAAGCAGCTTCACTATTCTCAAACTTGATTACAATACTCTCTACATTGGGATTCTAGCCTGAGAGAGTCTTAGATGCTATTCTCCATGTTTCTAGGCCATGTTAGTTCATCCACACTCCTATCTTTTAGGGAATCCAATGTTGTCAAGTTGCATGCAACATTTGCAATAAATTGCCAATGTTGTCATGACAACTTTTTGGCATCTTTTACATTCATTAGGCCAACTAGAATATAGGGCCTCTATGCTATGTGGTTTGAAGAACTAACCCCATTAATGACCTTAAACCATCTTTCTTACATCTCTCATTTGTTTATAATCTCAAATCCAAACTTTAGACTTCTAAGCCTAAGCTAACCAAAACAACTAACAATGACTAATTGGTGACCTTAGTCCTAACACTAACTCACCTAGTTCGCATGACCTTTTAAGGTCTCAAAGAAAACTCACAACTCAACTCATAACTTTGACTTGGCTAATGTCAGATACAAGCCAAAATGACATAGAATTAGGAGGCTAGCCTAGGTGCTCCTACACCATCCTCCCCAAGTAAAAGCTTTCAATCCACCCTTGGATCGAGGAAGTTGAGGTCAATGCCCAACTTCTTGAACTTTGATTCTTTGATCCATACTGCATAAGCATCAGATTTACCATGCCACTTGATCAAATGTTCTTTGTAGTCCTTCTTCCTAGTCTTTTTGTAGACTCTTGAATCCAATATACTATCAGCCTTTTTGATTATGGCAGAAGGTAATTGGAGTTCATCCACATCTTGGATAACTTCAATCAAACTTTGATCTAGATCAGGGGTGGGTCCTTTGTAAGGAACTAGGTCTGCAACATTGAAAATAGGGGACAGTCCACTATCCTTCGGTAGCTCCACCTTATAGCATTGTCACCATACTTTTCTAAGATAGGACATGGACCTATCATTCTCATTTGCAACTTGTGAGGGACTCCCTTTTGTAATCTAGACTTGTTTAGATGCACCATCACTAAGTCTCCCACATTGAATTAGATTTCTCTTCTACTCTCATCAACTTTAGTCTTATGCTTCATAGTGTTCTCAGTCAATGTCTTCCTGACTGTGTCATGAATCTCCTGCATTGCATAAGCAAAATCATCAGCATATCCACTCCCTTTAACTCCATCCTTTAAGTCTCTTAGCTCATAGAATCCTCTAGGATGTAGGCCATATGCAATTTCAAAGAGACTCTTCCCTGCGAACCTGTTTACACTATCATTATAAGCATACTCAACCTATCCAATCAATTGATCCCAATGTTGACCATACTCTTTGGTCAAGCACCTTAATAGATTTCCAAGGCTCCTGTTTACCACCTCGATTTAACCATCTATTTGAGGATGGTATGCAGATCTAAAGGACAAATTTGTGCCCAATATTTGCCAAAGAGTCTTCCAAAAGTGACTCATAAACTTGGTGTCTCTATCTGACACTATGCTCAAAGGTAACCCATGTATTCTTACTATCTCTTTGAAGAAGAGAGAGGCTATTTGGTTGGCATCATTTGTTGTCTTACATGGCACAAAGTGAGCCATCTTGTTGAATCTGTCCACAACTACATAAACACTATCCATGCCTTGTCTTGTCTTAGGTAACCCAACTACAAAGTCCATGCTCAAGCATTCCCATGGCCTAGTGGGAATAGGTAGTGGTTGATATAAGTCTGCATTTGAAGAAGTAGCTTTGGCCTTTTGACACACAATGCAAATTTTAACATACCTCCTAACATCAAGGTTCATTCTTGGCCAATAATAGAACCTTTGAACAAGTTCTTGTGTCTTAGTGATCCCAAAGTGACCACTCAATGCACCATTGTGCTTTTCCTGAATCAAATTCTCTCTAATAGACCCTCTAGGGACACATAACTAATTTCCCTTAAATAAGAGACTACTTTTCAAAGTATATTCAACATATTTTCTATGAAAATGATTCTTATATTCAGCACATACCTTGTAAATGTATGCAAAGTCTTCATCATCAGCATATAGATCTTTGCAGTGATCTATTCCCATGCTCTTCAATTGGATCTCTTGGATAGTAAGATCTCTTCTACTCAAGGCATCTGCCACCTTATTGAGTACTCCCTTCTTATGCTTGATATTAAATGTGTATGCTTGCAGGTGTTCAACCCACTTCATGTGCTTATGACTGAGTTTCTCTTGAGAGTTCAAGAAACTTAGAGCTTGATTGTCTGAATAGACTATGAACTCCTTTGGAAGCAAATAGCGCCTCCATTTTCTAAAGGCCTGAACTAATGCATACATCTCAAGGTCATAAGAAGAATACTTCTTCTTAGCTTCACTCAACTTCTTTGAATGAAAAGCCATTGGTCTACCCTCTTGGCTTAAAATAGCTCCAATAGCCACATTGCTTGAATCACACTCTATGATGAATAGCTTCTCAAAGCTTGGCAAAACTAAAATAGGTTGTGTAGCAATCTTTTCCTTTAACAACTCAAAACTCTTGTTATCTTGTTCATTCCACACAAACTTAGTCTTCATGCCTCCTTTAATGGTGTCCAACACAGGAGCACAAATAGCACTAAATTGCCTTATAAACTTTCTATAATATTGAGCAAGGCCATGAAAACTTCTTACCTCTGTTGCTATCCTTGGAGTGGGCCAATTGATGATGGCTTCCACTTTACTAATGTCCATTTTCAGATTGCCATGAGATAGAACAAACCCAAGGTACACCATCTCTCTCTTAATGAACTCACACTTCTCTAAGTTGATCATCAACTTCTCATCATGCAGCTTCTTGATAACAGTCTCAAGGTGTTGGATATGCTCACCTTTTTTCTTAATATAAATCCGTATATCATCAAGATGTACCACTACAAATTTTCCAATGTAGTCTTTGAGGACTTCATTCATGAACCTCATGAATGTGGAGGGGGCATTGGACAGTCCAAATGGCATGATAAGCCATTCATACAAACCTTCATTGGTTTTGAAGGTTGTTTTCCACTCATCTCCTTCATGTATTCTAATTTGGTGATAACCACTCTTTAAGTCTATTTTGGTAAAGTACTTGGCTTCCCCTAGACAATCCATTAGGCCTTCAATCCTAGGAATAGGAAACCTATATCTAATGGTTATCCTATTTATTGCCCTTGAATCAATACAAATCCTCCAAGTTCCCCTCTTTTAGGTACTAGGACAGTGGGTACAACACATGAGCTAATGCTCTTTCTAACGAGACCTTGGTTTAGGAGTTCTTGTATTTGTCTAGCAATTTCCTCATTTTGTTGAGGGGTCATCTTGTAGGCTGCCTTATTGGGAAGGGTAGCTCCTGGTATAAAGCTTATCCTATGACTTATAGCTCTTTTAGGGGGTAATGTTGATGGTTGTCCATCACTTACTATGCCTTTATAAGTTTGCATCATACTTTGTATCTCCTTAGGTAGCTCTGGCTTCTTGGTTGCCTTATCTTCATCTACCTCTCTTGGTCTTAACACCAATGCAAAACCAACTCCTTTTCCTTCTTCCAAGACTTCTAAGAACTCTTTTTCACCAACCATGAGTACATTAGGACTTGTTGTCTTCACCTCTGCATCCTCTAACAATAACTAAATTTTGAAAGTCACATTATCCTTCTTGAAAGTATAGGAGTTCTTCACTCCATCATGCATATCTTGGAGGTCAAATTGCCATGGTCTACCCAGGAGCAAGTGACATGCATCCATAGGTAACACATCACACAATACCTTGTCCTTATACCTTCCAATTGAGAACTCCACCCAAGCCTGCTCATTTACTAAGACATGTTGGCCTTTATTCAGCCATGTGACCTTGTAAGGATTAGTGTGGGGTATCCTTGTCATGTTTAGCTTGCTAACTACTTCCTCTGACACAATATTGTCAGTAGACCCTGAGTTAATGATGACTCTACACACTTTGCCCATCATCTTACACTTTATCCTAAACAAGGACCTTCTTTGGCTTGGCTCTTCTTTCACCGGCTCCTTGATTAATGTTCTCCTCATCATGAGGTTCTCACCTTCCTCTGATGTTAGTGGTACCTCAGGGTGTTTCTCTACTACATTTGTCTCCTCATGAACCAAATTAGTTCTCTTGTCACCTCCTTGAGAAGTACTACCCTTCTCTGGACACCTATAGGCAGGGTGTCCCATTTGGTTACAATGATAGCATTTCATATTGGAAAAATAATTGCCTCTTCCTTGTCCACCACTTCTTCCTCTAAAGTTAGAGCTCCTTCCTCTTCTATCTCTACTAGAACTTCCCTCTTGTTGCTCAGTGTATTTGACTTCTCCTTGAGTCCTTGGCTCTGAACTTCTTCCACCATATCCACTTCTTTGCCCTCTACTATCTTGTCCTCTACCTCTTCCCTTGGAGGTTTGTTCTTGCTTTCTTTTCCCTTTCTCCTCAATCTTCAAGGCCGTCAGATAGCATTAGTGGATAGTTTTGAAGTTAACAAGACTTGTGTCTTCTTGTATAGACCACTTGAGACCATTCAAATACCTAGTTAATTTGATACTTTCATCCTCTACCACTTTTGATCTTAAACACAATTTTTGGAACTCTTCGGTGTATGCTTGGACATCCAAATCTTTTTGTCTAAGATTATGTCTCCTTCTATGTAACTAAACCTCATAGTCATTAGGTAAATAGGTCTACTTCACCTTAGTGACCATGCGCTTCCATGAAGCTATAGGACTCTTTCCCTCTTTCTCTCTTTCAGTTTGAACAAACTTCCACCAGGTGAGTGTTGAACCTCTCAATCTAGATTTGGCCACCATCACTTTTTGGGCCTCTTATATACCATCATATTCAAAATGATTCTCTATATTGTCAATCCAGTCCATGACTGAATCAAGATCCATTTGTCCACTGAAAAGTGGTACACCCTCCAAAGCTTTGCCACTTAAGGCCTTTGATGCCTTCAAGAATAATTCTTCAGGAATAACAGGGTCATGGGTTGGAGCTTCCTCCTCCTATTCCAATTCCTTTTCCTTGGATTCTTTCTCTTCCTTCTGATCTATTTTATATTTCACCTTATTTGCCTTATCTTGGACTTCACCCAAGAGTTGTTCCATTTGAGCCAATCTATTGTCCTCTTCTTGGTCTTCCACCTTCTTAGCTAACTTAGCGTTAGTCACCATTGCTTTATCTTCTACTGACTCAAAAGATGTATTCTCTCCTACCGATTCAGTAGATTGCAACATTAACCACAAGCCTGATCAAAACAAGCTCTGATACCAATATGGTGTATGTGCTTCTTGGTGTGCTTGCACAAGTGCTAAGAAGACCTTGCTTGTCTTCTTCAAGGATCCTAATCTCCTCTAGGATCTTAACAGGTTTAGATGATTAACTAAAACCTTTACAAACTCTTCTCTAAGAGTCAAACCCTTTGTGCTTAATGTTAGGAATAAGGTGTCTCAACCTTGGATAATTCCTATTCTTATTATTTGTTTTGTAAAATGTATTTCTTGCAAATAATGTAATTAAGTGTGAGTGTACATGTTCGGTTGGCATGTTGATGTGTCGACGTCTTGAATTGTGTGTAAGGAGATCATGGCTGAAATAGTTATGACAGATTCCTATGACACGTAAGAGCTATGTCTGGAAGAATCAATGACGAGTGAAGACATGTGGCAACTGATAAAGTTGAGTACTGTACACTCTTCCCCAATCGTGGGGTTTGGGTCATGGCCCTGAAAAAAAATTTGGGTTCCTATTTTCTCGGAGAATGGTAAAACCCTAATACGACTATCTTTGGAAGTTGCCCTAAAAAGGGAAGCACATGATATAAGCATTTTTTTAGGGTTGCGAAGATAGGAGAAGCAAGTGTATTGTTGGAACATTTTATGTTGCCACAATTTGTCTTCAAGAGTTGGAAAAATCTTCTGAAAGAACTTGCATTGCAAGTGTATTGTAAACTGTAATAGTTTTGATTAATACACTGTGCAGGTTTTGGAGTGCTAGGGTTTTTACCGATAGGTTTCCCTAGGGTAAATCATTGTGTCATTCTCTATTTTCTATATGCATGGTATATGGCTGTAATATCATTGTTGAAGTAGTTAATGAATCTGAAATTGTAAGGATTTAAAAGAATTTGCATAATACTTTCCTTTAGAGATTAGTGTAGGAAGCTATTTCCGCACTTGAGTTTCCTTACAAGTGGTATCAGAGCCTAATCAACTTTTGATCCTAGTTGTTGGGTAGGGTTTTTTGAGCTAATCTCAAGTTGAGTGGGAGTTTTTGTACAAAGCATTTTGAATCTTATTTGCAGATTGAGATGGTAGGTTCCTCATACAGTAGAATAGAGGTGGAGAAATTTAATGGCACTAATTTTGAGTTGTGAAAACTCAAGATGGAAGACATGCTTGAAGATCATGATCTATGGGAGGCTACTTCACTTGACGTGAAACCTACAGTGATATCTCAAGCAGATTGGGAGATCAAGGATCGGAAGGGTAAGGGTCTCATTAGACTTTGTCGAGCAAATGTCGTTCTTCTAAATGTTCTTGATGAGACTACTACAAATTCTTTGTGGAAATGGCTTGGGTCTATGTATCAGGCCAACTATCTGGTGAATAAGTTGTTCCTAAGAAAGAAGTTGTATTCTTTAAGAATGGAGGAAGATGGATCCGTAACTGATCATCTCAATGCATTCAATTTATTGATTACATAGTTGGCATCATCTGGTGCCAAGATTGAGGAGGAGGATCATTGTATGAATCTACTTTGTTCCTTGCCAGATTCATGGGACCATCTTGTGATGGCTCTCGAAAGTACTATAGTCACATTTTGTATGGATGATGTGGTGTCTTTGCTAGTATCTGAGGAGATGCGAAGAAAGACTTTAGATTCATTTAAGGAAGCCCTTGTTGTTCGTGAGAGATCCAATGACAGAGGAAAGCAGAATGACAACAAGTCAAAGAAGGGTAGATCCAAATCCTGTGGGAGTTCTAAGACTCCTAGAAAGTCCAAGGTGAAATGTTGGAACTGTGATAAAACTGGGCACTTCCGGAGGGACTGCAAAGAACCGAAGAAGAAGAAGAAAGGCTCAGATTCAACTTCTGAAAAATCTCAAGAAGATGGAGATGCTTTTATTGCAGCTTTGGCAGCCCATGCATCTGATGATGTGTGGTTGGTAGACTGAGGTGCTTCTTTTCACATGACCTCTCATTGAAATTGGTTCTCAAAATATGAAGAGTTCGATGGTGGAAAGGTGTACTTGGGTGATGACTCTCACCTAGAGATAGTTGGACGCAAAAGGGTCACTATCAGATTTCCTGATGGATGAGTAAAGGGAATCAACAGAATTATGCACATTCTGGGTTTGGCACGAAACCTATTATCTGTAAGTATGCTGAATGATGTAGGTGTGCAAGTTGTCTTTTCGAAAGAAGGATGCAAAAATTTGAGAGGATCAATAGTGCTTACAAGGGGTACTAGGAGAGGTACCTTATTTCAGCTAGATGCATGTATTCCTCTATGTAATAGTTCTTCATCCTCACCATTCGAACGAGCAGTGAAGAAGTCTATGGTTATTGGTTCCAATGGAAGTGCAAACACTTTGGAAGGTAAGCTTCTTGCAGAAAAGACAATGTTGTGGCATATGCGATTTGGCCACATTGGTGAAAAGGGTCTCAGAACCCTGAAAAATAAAAACCTCGTTGACGGGTTAAATGATTGCAATCTCGAGTTTGACTTCTGCGAACATTATGTCTATGGTAAACAAAATCATGTTCAATTTTACTCTAGTTCTCACAAATCTTTTGATGTTTTGGATCTTAGACATTCTGATGTATTTGGTCCTGTAAAAGTTCCTTCAATCTCCAAGTTTGTATTTTTTGTATATTTCATAGATGATTACAAT
This sequence comes from Chamaecyparis obtusa, assembly GCA_027943335.1. Lineage (NCBI taxonomy): Eukaryota > Viridiplantae > Streptophyta > Pinopsida > Cupressales > Cupressaceae > Chamaecyparis > Chamaecyparis obtusa. The sequence continues at coordinate 103,582 of BSBK01008706.1, forward strand.
AGAAGGACTTGGATTTATTTCCTTAAAAGTAAGACACAAGTCTTTAGTCAGTTCAAAGAATTTAAAGCTCTTGTAGAGAATTAGACTAGTAAGAAGATTAAGTGTGTGAGAACTGACAATGGTGGTGAGTTTTGCTCAGCAAAGTTTGAATAGTTCTGTAAAGAACAAGGTATCAAGAGGCATAAGACAACTCCTTATACCCCACAACAAAATGGAGTTGCAGAGAGAATGAACAAGACACTAATGGAGAAGGCTAGGAGTATGCTTAGTGGAGCTGGTTTAGAACAAATGTTTTGGGCCGAAGCTGTGGCCACTGCTTGCTATCTAGTTAACAGATCTCCTACATCAGCTCTTGTTGGTAAGACACCCATGGAGGTGTGGTCTGGTAAGAAGCCTTCAATTAGACATCTTTATGTTTTTGGTTGTGAAGCTTATGCACATGTTCCAAAGGAGAAAAGATCCAAGTTGGAAAACAAAGTTGTCAAATGTATTTTCATCGGATATAGTGTTGGTGTGAAAGGATACAAGCTTTGGGATCCTATGACTAGTAAGGTGTTGTATAGTAGAAATGTTATTTTTAGAGAGCTAACATCTCCTATTGTGCTACAACTAGATGAAAAAGAAAAGGAAAAAGATGTTGTTTAGTTGCCTCCTACCCCTAAGAAGACTGAATAGAGAGACCATGTTGGGCCTAATGATGAGGAGAGCTCTAGAAGCTCTAATAGTTTAGAAGAGGAAGAACAACCTCAACCTCAGCCCTTGAGGAGATCCATGAGATAAAGAAAGCAACCAAAAAGGTTTGGTTATTCTATGTTAGATTCTAGTTGTGCCTTTGCTTTGATTACTAACACTGATGAGCCTAGATCTGTGAAAGAGGCTTTGGGCATGGAAGATGCAGGTTCCTGGATTGAGGCTATGGATGATGAGATGGCTTCATTGGAGAAAAAAAAAACTCGGGACCTTGTACCTTTGCTTAAAGGGAGAAAATCTATTGGCTATAAATGGGTGTTCAAGAAGAAATTATGTGTAGATGGCAGTGTTGAAAGGTACAAAGCTAGATTGGTCGCAAAGGGGTATTCACAGGTAGAGGGAATAGATTATGGTGAAATATTCTCTCCTATTGCAAAGTTGACATCCATTAGATTTATGTTATCTCTTGCTACATCATATGATTTAGAGATAGAACAGATGGAAGTGAAGACAACTTTCCTTCATGGTGATTTGGAGGAAGAGATTTATATGTCACAACCTGAGCACTACATTGTTAAAGGTAAAGAATCCTTAGTTTGCAGATGAAAGAAATCTCTATATGGTTTGAAGCAATCGCCTAGGATGTGGTACCTTAAGTTTGATGTCTTTGTGTTGTCAATTGGATTTGTAAGATCGAAATTAGATCATTGTGTTTATTTTAGAGTTGAAAATGATCGCCTTCTTATTGTTGCATTATATGTTGATGATATGTTGCTGTTTGGGAAGGGTAAGGGTATGATTTCTGATTTTAAATCTCAGTTGTCAGTACAATTTGAGATGAAAGATCTTGGGGCAGCAAGGTACATCTTGGGTATGGAAATCGGTAGAGACAGGTCTAACATAAAACTTTGGTTGAGTCAGAGTAAGTATGTGAAGTCTGTGTTGGACAGGTTCAACATGGCAGATTGTAGACCACTATGTGTTCCTATTTCTATGGGAACAAAGTTATCTGTAGATGATTGTGCAAAATCTCCTAGTGAGGTGGAGGACATGAGTAGAGCACCTTATGCTAGTGCAGTTGGTAGTCTTATGTATGCTATGGTTTGTACTAGACCAGACATTGCCCAAGCAGTGGGAGTCCTGAGTCAGTTTATGGCTAACCCTAGATGGGTACATTGGGATGCAGTTAAGTGAGTATTCAGATATTTGAGGGGTACATCATATTACTCCATATGTTATCATGGTAACTCTTCTAGATCTCCGCATTCAGTTTGTATTCATGGGTTTGTGGATTCAGATTGGGTAGGTGATATTGACAGTAGGAGATCCACCAATGCTTATGTGTTCACTATGTTTGGTGGTTCCATCAATTGGATGAGTAAGCGACAACCTGTGGTTGCTTTGTCCACTACAGAAGCTGAGTACATGGCTACTACTCATGCTTGTAAGGAAGCCATTTGGCTTAGGAGATTGTGTTTTGATGTTGGTGTTGATGCAGAATAGATTACTATTTGGTGTGACAGTTAGAGCGCTATTTGCCTTGCGAAGAATCCAACTTTCCATGCCAGAACGAAGCACATTGATGTGCAGTTTCACTTTGTGAGGGATATGGTGGAAGATGGAAAGGTAAATTTGGAGAAGGTAGATACTGTGAAGAATGTTGCAGATGCATTAACAAAACCAGTGGGCACTGAGAAGTTTAGATGGTGTTCAGAGTCTATGGGCCTTTTGGTCTATAGTGGTTAGTTCTTGTTATGTTCCTATTGCTCTTACAAGGTGTTCGACAAGTGGGAGAATGTTAGGAATAAGGTGTCTCAACCTTGGATAATTCCTATTCTTATTATTTGTTTTGTAAAATGTATTTCTTGCAAATAATGTAATTAAGTGTGAGTGTACATGTCCAATTGGCATGTTGATGTGTCACTCCACTTGATGTGTCGACATCTTGAATTGTGTGTAAGGAGATCATGGCTGAAATGGTTATGACAGATTCCTATGACACGTAAGAGCTATGTCTAGAAGAATCAATGACGGGTGAAGACATGTGGCAACTAATAAAGTTGAGTACTGTACACTCTTCCCCAATCGTGGGGTTCGGGTCATCACCTCAAAAAAAATTTTGGGTTCCTATTTTATCAGAGAATGGTAAAACCCTAATACAACTATCTTTGGAATTTTCCCTAAAAAGGGAAGCGCATGATATAAGCATTTTTTTAGGCTTGCGAAGATAGGAGAAGCAAGTGTATTGTTGGAATGTTTTATGCTACCGTGATTTGTTGTCAAGAGTTGGAAAAATCTTCTGAAAGAACTTGCATTGCAAGTGTATTGTAAACTATAATAGTTTTGATTAATACACTGTGCAGGTTTTGGAGTGCTGGGGTTTTTACCGAAAGGTTTCCCCAGGGTAAATCATTGTGTCATTCTCTATTTTTTGTATGCATGGTATATGGTTGTAATATCATTGTTAAAGTAGTTAACGAATCTAAAATTGTAAGGATTTAAAAGAATTTGCACAATACTTTCCTTTAGAGATTAGTGTAGGAAGTTTTTTCCGCACCTGAGTTTCCTTACACTTAACCTTGAAGGACAATCACCTTGTTGTTACTCCAATGCTTTCTCCTACACTTAGAAGGCTCTAAGTGCCATCTTCACACAAACCATAAAATTCATTGCAGGGGTGCCAAACACATTGAAAACATTCCATATGTTTCCATTTGGATCCATCTTGAAGGATCTCTAAGCCCTTTTCTACCAGGTTCAAGATCTAGCCTTGAGGAGGCCTAATTAGGCCTAATTCCTTGTAGCCCTTGACAGGGTCCTTTTTCAACTTCCTGCCAAAACTTCCTAAACAACTTGAAAAACTAATCCCACATTTGAGTACCCTTTTGGATTTTATGAAGGATTTAGAATGTTTTGGGCTCCTAGGTCATCCGTACACATGCTTCCTATTATCTAGGTCAAATAGGGCTAAAAGGCCTAACTTATAGGACTAGTCTAGTTTCTAACTTGAATCTCAACCAAATGGATTGGTGAGTTCTCAATCCTCCTAAAATGTTATGATATCAACATATCCCATTTGGAACTATGATTATTTCATACTGTACTTCAATCCCCTGCAAGAAATCTTCAAATCTTCACTGTCAAACCTCTAACTGGGCACTCTAAGCTCACCTAGGGCTTGATCTTAGAAATAGCAACTCAAATCTTCATGAATCCTAACACTAAATAT